>CAKNXH010001964.1:40728-60786 GCA_932178445.1 Andricus quercusramuli
TAATTTTATTCCAAAATAAAAAAATACGTATTCACTTGTTTCTATGACAGAAGGATTTGGCGTCGACGCCCGTCGAAAATTCCAAAATGTATATTTTTGGGCCACCCTAATATATATATATATATAAGGAACTTTAAGTTACTTGTATCAGTGACAGGAAATGTAACAAGGCATTCTTTTCACGAAGTAAACTGTAGCTGTAATTAGCTCCTGTTTTAGGAACTTTCCCAACACAACACTGTAAGAAATTTCTGTTAGAAACTTTCCATAAATGTATTGGAAGTTTATTTCCGAAACGTAAGGCATTTTATAATATATCATAGACTTCGCGCTACAATGCATGTAGTGGAATGCTCGACGATGACTCCATGCATTACAACACTTACAATACATGTATTGCGACTTCGTCATTCCAATACCGTGTTTGCAATTTTACCTTACGCTTGTATTGCAGCAGTGCTGCAGAATCCCAAACATTTTTAACAGTATGCATCTGATTTTAAATGATCCTAAAGTCTGGATTTAAGTATACAAAATTGGTCTGAATTTAAAACACCAATATCTGAATACCAAAATTGAGTCTTAAATTCAGACAAATTTGGCTTAAATTCAGATAAACTTTATCTGAATCCATGCAAATGTTTGCTGCATTTTACTTCAACAATTCTAAGGTGTAACAATATGTAAAAATAATGTAATTCTTGATTAATTTTCTTCTCTAAAACAGTTCCTAGTTGCTGGTGAATTAATAATGAATAACTGCAAATTAGAGAGTGGACCCGTATGTAATTTTATCGGCAAAGTTTTAACAATCAGCGACTGATTTAGCCAGTCAGCAATATTCGCGGAATTTTCAACACGTTCACGAGCAATGTATGTATGACCTTGGTGAAAATATGCCATTAAGAGTAAAATTATTCTTCCCTGCATTCGAAGTTTTAGCCTGTTATCCGCAGAAAATACAGTCATTTCGTCACAGAACACGGAACGATATGGATACGTGTCTAATTACGTGTATAAAATAATATACGCTTGTATCCGTAATTCGTCGAAAATGACGAACGACTTTATCTTTTGTTTCGTTTACCTTCCGAATAATGAAAACTAATATTTTTAAACAATGGAAGCCTTAAACAAAAGAAAATGTTAGAAATTGATGGGATTAGTATTACTATATTAATGAATAGTGTAATCTAGTTCTCTGTGGTACTGTTTACTTATTATATGGTCTAAAGTCCAAGTTTTTACATTCCTAAGTCAATGAACTATTTTATGTAAATTCACTTATGAAAGGCATTTGCTACTGAATATGAGTACACCTTTTCATCTTAAAGAACGCCAACCTTCCTTTCACTAAACGAATGTTGCAGTTTTCTTCACGCGTGTTCATAAATATACATCTATAATCTTATAATCAATGAACATCTTCTCATTTGTAAAAAATTCTCAATGAATAAGATTTTTGAAAAAACATCTGAGAACGTGATGGGCATAGACTTAACTTTAAAAGAGGAGCATTTTCCATATTTAAAATAAAGACCGAACAAATTACCTAATTACTATTAATACACGCTAATGGAAAATTTTGTACGGGTATTCATAAGTTCGAAGTTTGGTGGCTAAAAATGGTTGCCAGTGAACAGTCATCACAGTACATATTATCCTTAAAAAAAGGTGAAAAGGTACATTTTTTTCAAAAAGAGATGACCAAAAGAGTTGTATAAGTTAAATAAACGTGTACGTCAGTGCTTATTAATACATTTCTATTTGTTGACTACGTCATACTATAGTTATCAAATACGAGAAATTGCCATAGAATAATTTCAAAAGAAATGAAGCGACACGTATTTTACCGGATTCATAATGCAATTCAAAAAACATTGAGTAGAAGTCAAAAATTTGTTTTTGATTATCATATAAAAAATCGACTTTCAGGGAAAAAATTTGAGTACGTTTTTTTACGACAGCATGGAAATTATTACGTTGGGGGAAAATGCTATTTTGACCGGTTTTTTTTTTTTATATTTTAGTAACAATTTGGAACATAACACTTCAGAAAAAAATTATCAAAAGACATACTTTGTAGAACTCTAAAGTGCCCGGAAGGACAAATTGAAAACTGCTAGAGTTTTTGAATAAAAGTTCTGTCAGATGCAAGACCGAAAAATGAAATCCCTATGTTAGCTTAAGTAATTCTCTATTTTAAAGATCGACAACTCTTTCGAATAGTTTGCGTTCCTCCTTTATACAATTTAAATATTCATATTCATTAGGGTGGCCCAAAAATATACATTTTGGAATTTTCGACGGGCGTCGACGCTAAATCGTTCTCTCGTAGAAACAAGTGTATACGTATTTTTTTTATTTTGGAATAAAATTATTTTTAGTACTTTGTAAACCAATTTTTGTGTCTTATGGAGTTTAACACGTAAAATGTATACTTTTTCTACTACCTTGATTTTGTTCAAGAAATTACAAGTCAATTTATTTACCCTTTTATAAACTTGTTCTCTTCTCAGTAAAGATGCATTTTGTCAAATTTTAATACATGAAAAAAGTTATAAATAAATTTGAGACATCTTGAAAGTTACATAAAATCACAATATTTGTAGACTCGTAGCGATCCTTTGATATGATTCTTTAACTTCAAATTTTCAAAAAGCATTTTTGAGGATATTGAGAACAGATTTATGAAAAAAAATGTTAATTTTTTTTTTAATTTATAGTTTTAAAGTGAATACAAAAATGAGTGAAAATAACAAATTTTCGCCCAACAGCAGCTTTTCTCCGATCCTGAAGAGTTTATGGCAGCTAAGTTAACGCAGAGTGGCTTATTGTTAAAGGCTTAGGACTTCCAGATGCAGGCTCGACCATAAAGTTCCCTGCTACGGGCACAAACCTGTAGCCCAGCACATTTCCCCAATTTTTTTCGCACTTTCTGTGGAACCAACTAATTTTTTTACAATATCCGCACCCTAGGGGGATACTTGACTTCAATGAGTTGAATAACAGAGTAATAACACTAAAACTGTCGTTTGGGTCAAATCTCAGGGCTCGCTTCTGGTTCTCTTGAAACTTTTCTATTTTGATTCTTAGATCAAGAGAAAACTTTAAAATACTTTACAAAGTACTAAAAATCATTTTATTTCAAAATGAAAAAATACGTATTCATTTGTTTTTACGAGAGAACGATTTGGCGTCGACGCCCGTCGAAAATTCCAAAATGTATATTTTTGGGCCACCCTAATATTCATAACTTTGTTTATAAAACTTTGTATTGAGTAGGTAAAATTCGTGTTATCTCGTTGTCTTTAAAAAACAACATATTTGTTTGGCGACTGATTCCGCGAACGACATTAAAATGGGTATGATTTCATGAGCTTTTTATAAATAAAAATTGTAAATTAAACTTTACTTTCAATTGAAATGGTAAAGAAAACATCAAATTTCCAAAGTAGATAAAAAAGGTAATAAACTCCCGAAATAGGTGACAAATTTTAAAATAGGTGAGAAAGATGAATAGGTGACAACCTGTGATGAATGCAGTGAAATTTTGACTTGTTTTGAATTGAACGATTTAAATAAGGGAACTTTCTGTGAGACAGACTAATTTATATACTTGAAGGTCTATCGTCAAAGTAAAATAAAAATTCATATCAGTTTTTAATATCAGTTTTAAAAATTTCAATTTTTCAAATTGGAAAGACGAGTCAAAGCGAAAATTACAGGACAGATTTCAAGTTATATTGCAATATTATTTCCTCCCCAAAAATTATCCATTATATACAGAAGAATATCAGTTACTAAAAAAATATCTATGAATATAATTTTATTGTAGAAAATTATTACATTTTCCTGAAAAGAATCAATCCCATTTTTAAAGAAGTTTCTTTGTGAGAAAACAAAATTAGATTTATACGTCTGCGATCAAGTCTTCAGTTATTCGGACGAATCGTTAAACTTCAGTGAACCTATGTAATTGAGCTGCAAACTGCAATGTCGGTCGAATAACGTTTTCCAATCGTTGTTTCACTTAAATTGTGAGAATTATAAGTAAAAAACTTTCTTTACGAACAAATATAAATTCCATGAAAATTTGCACAATTAAGTCATAAACTTTTTAGTAGACTAGGAGCAAAAGTAAAACATGGTCAGATACCAGACGTAATTTTATGCTGTTTTAGTTCAAAGTTTTCCGCTAAATCACTAAACGTTTTTGAACATTTCAAATTTAAATTGTTCCATTTCAAAAAATTAAAATTTTGTTTCTTTAATTATTAGTGATTCCAAATTCATACATTTTTCAAATCCGATCACTTAGCAATTGAAATTGTTCAATTTTCAAACTTTCTAATTCGGTACAAGTTTCATGTTTATTGAAAAGGTTTTCTTTTTTAATGGTTATATTGAGAATAATTTTATTTCAATTTTAAAAGCGCAATTAAAAATCTTTCATTCAAATGTTGAAACGATTCAGGTTTATTCACTTAAATCTTTAACGGATTCAATGTTCATTCCCCGTACAAGCTTTAAAGTTTAATTTAAAAATGTATACATTTCAAAGGCGATACCACGCTGAAAACACCAGTTCCCGTTAGATCACTGAAGTTAAGCAGTGTTGGACGCGGTTAGTACTTGGATGGGTGACCGTTCGGGGAATACTGCGTGTTGTTGACCCGTCGTGGGTGTGGTGGACCCACACTGGTAGTATTTATCCACCTAGAAACACTACCCGAATCGGGTAGTGAGGCAATGAACTTTCGAGTTCGAAATGCTAATCAATTTTTTCTTTTTTTATACATTTCAAAGATTCCAATTTAAAAATCCTCCATTCTTATTTATTTCAGTGTTGAATCCTACAAAGTTTACCCTTCATCACTTCCAATTTGAAATTGTTCCATTTAGAATTCAAATTCTAGAAAATTCAATATTCATTGTTTAATTTACATTTTTCAACAACTTGCAATCCATCTTAGTCGACTAGTACCGAACCCATTTCAATTGACCTAACGGGAAAATGACTTTGCTTTTCGTTGCCTATATCGAAAAATTGTTACACTTTCTGTATTTTAAAAACATAACAGTTTTTCATTTTTGATGTTAGAATAAAATTCACTGTAGATATTTTATTTTGTAAACTAACACGGCTCTTTGAGGCGTGTTTAGATACGGTTTAACAGTAGTTCAATCTTAGCCAATATACACTGGGACCAGTTCGATAAACAGGAAGTGCATACCGGCTTCTGTAGAAGGGAGCTGTAATGATTCCAATGAATCTATCTTGCCCGCATGGTTCATATATTTTACTGCTTGACTCTCGGCTCTTCAATAAAAAAAACTACGTACCCATCATTATTATTCCTCATTGGTTCAGTGTGAACTTTTTGACTCACGCCAGGGAATTATTTAATGAAAATATAATATAAAAATTCAATTCTTAATCCAGTTGATTCAATAATCAATAGAATACTTTTTTTCTTTGGGTTTAATTTTTTTATGCTGTTTATCATTGATTTTTTGTAAATACAAAATTTTCAAATGAGCCCTGATTTTCTCATCATCAAAAAAATATTCAGGAAGCCAAATAGGCTAATGCATATAAAATAACTTAGTTATTGATACATGCTTAAATATTTAAACAAAAGATCATTGTGAGCCTATGATGGTGTCTTCTTGTTACGTATTGTTTTATTCCTGTAGAGTGAATGTCAAAGTCCCAAAAATTATATTTTTTTAACTGTAATCTATGATAAAATTTCTATTTGTATTATTATCATATCCATAAATATTGTCATTATAACAGGTGTTCTTCAATCTACTGTACAACTGTTTTCAAGAAAGTAACATTCCTGAAGCATTCAATCGATATTGGGTAAATTGACACTTGGAATCATGCTATTGGAATTTCGAACAAAATGTTTATTATCCCTCAACAAGTGCCATGCGTGTGCTTACTAATGACCTGGCAAATAAAGGATCCAGTATAAAAAAAAACAGGAAATGTGGCTGCATTTAAAATTTCTTTGTCTACTCTTATAAAATTGTAACAGAAAATAATTAATGTTTAGAAATATCACACTAAAGACTGCTTTTTATTCTTTTCCTTGAGACCTTTGTATAACATAAAAAAAATCTGTAAGAGCCGTCCAAAAATGAATTTGGACAAAGTTTGCACATTTTTTTTAAAGATAATCCTCCAGCCGTACAATTCAATAATAACATAATAAGTTTCAAAAGCACTTTAATATTTCAGACTTTACTCTCTTTCCCTTGTTCTCCTGTTTCCCCTTATTTAGAGAACACTTCTTTTTCCCCCTTTTTTACAAGAAACTTCCCCTTTTTCGCTTCAATGCCACCTTAATGAAACCCAATAAAAAAAGCGAACTATTTTTGTTAAAAAGTCTACTATTATATTTTTGGTTCAAAATTCATCTCGCATGGTTTAAAATTCGACTATTTGGTTGAAAATTATATTATTTTGTTAGAAATTCAAATATTATGCTGAAAAATCATCTTATGGGTTGAATGTAGAACTCTGTTGTTGAAATTTTTGTTTTGAAGGTTCATCATTTCAATTGAAAATTCATCTTTTTGGTGAAAAATGTTGTTTTTTTTTTGCTTGAGAATTACGTTTTTTAACTAAAACTGTAACTACTCTATTTTTGGTTGGCAGCCGATATTTTTAATTGAAAATTTATGTTTTTTGGTAGAAAATTAATCTTCATGGTTGAAAATTTATCCACTTTATTTCAAAAAGCAACTGGTCGTAAATTAATGTGTCTTGGTTGCAAATTCAACTATTTTGTTCAAAATTCGTATTTTTTGGTTGAAATCAACTCTTTGATTATTTCAAATTAAAATCGTTATTGGCTAAAATATAATCTATTACATGTTTCATTAAAAATGCATCCTTCTTTGTTGAAAAATCAGGTACTTGGTTTAAAGATAAACTACTTTTTAAAAAATGCATTTTTTTATTTGGTTAAAAATTCATCATTCCAGATAAATATTCATATTTTCGGGTCGCAAATTCAACTGTATTGTAGAAAAATGGTATTTTTGGCTTGAAAATTCAACAGTTTGATAAGAAATTAAACTAGTGGGTTAAAAATGGAACTTTTTTTATTAAAAATGCATTAATTTTTGGTTGAAAAATCAACTACTTGGTTACGAATTAAACAATGTTGTTGAAAATGTAACTATTTGGTAAAAACTTAACTTTTTTCTTGGAAAATAATATTTTTGGGTTAAAAATTTTATTTTTTGCCATTTTTGAAGTTGAAATTTCAATTTTTCTGATGAAGTCATCTTGTTTGGGCGAAATTCAACTATTTTGTTGAAAATTCGTCTCCTGTGCTTGGAAGTTCAACTATTTGGTTGTTAATGCAACAGTTTGTTCGAAAATTAATTTTCTTTCGTTGAAAATTAATCTTCGTTGGAAGAATATCTCAGAAATTCAAAGTGTTTCATATTAAATTTAATATGGTATTTACATTCATTTTATTTAACAGACTTAAATTCCCTATTATTCCCCTATTTTCGTGAGAAATCACCTATTTCCCCTCTTTTGAGAGAATTCAGGGCTAGGGGGAGGGGCTGTCACAAATTGCCCCGAATTGGTAACGTCGTTATTAATTAAGGTACGATTATACTTTATGAATTTGAAATCATGCAAAGTAGCTTTTCACAAAACGGCATACTCCTGAAATGGCTTTTTACAGTGACCGTGGGAGGATTTGAAAAAATTTAGGTAAATATGGATACATTATATCTCATCGGTTTCATTCCGGTTTCCACTGTCTGGGTCACGGCTAAAGGTCTGACAACGGTATATAGCAGAATAAGAACAGTGACCATGCGCAGAATATGCGGTCACACCGGGAAAAAGAATTCAACGAATTTCTACGGAAACAAGGACGACAGCTGCTGCAAATTTATTTGCTTCAAAATATAGCTGCACACAACAAACCTCATTCATAGAAATAGAAAAAATAACACTTTTTTACAACTTGTTTTCTTTAATTTTCCAATATTTCGGCGCGACATTTGATTTATTTAAAAAATAAGAAGGCGGCAAAAATACACTGAAGTAAGTCGTAACGTCCCTTAATACTACATGCCCTTAACGATGTATGTTTCTCTTACATTTTCTTTAACAAGAGTAGAATATTAATCCGAGAAGAAAATCATGCCTACAAATCAGCAACATGACTAATGCAAGAAGAAAAAAAATTTGAAATGCAGAGATGAATCATTTCCTGTGTAACTATATATTGTTTAAATGGTCGTCGATCTGTGAAAACTCTATTAGCTCCGTAAGATTTATGAGCGAGTGCTGTAAGAAATGAAGATTTCAAAAGAGTCTTCTGTAAAAAAGAAGCTTATCAGAAAAAAAAATTACTGATACAATAACAGAACCAAAAGGAAAGATTTCGCTTTAATTTTATCTTTCAAAAAAAAGGATGACGGGAACAATGTTAACTTTAATCTTATCGCTACGTACTATTTACTTAAGGTCTTATCTATCTAAAGAAATGTGTACTATCCTTTCTACATTTGGATGAGTGCAAACTCAGCTTTCAGATGTTTTTAAGAAATTATGAAAAACTTCATTGAGTAGAAAGTGAGCGCATTACCACTCAGAATTATACTGTTGACTTCTCATGTACTTATATTTTCACTTTTCATTTTCCTCCTTTTAACAATCGCTTCTTCACCCGAGTCCGGAATAAACGAGATTTTTCATGTCAATCTGTCAAAAATGATATCAATGGAGCATCAAAAGAAGATGCGGGTCTGTTGTATTAGAGGTGAAAAGGGCTTTCAAATTTCCTAATGCTCTTAGGGGCCGTCCATAAACTACGTTACCAATTTCATGCTATTTACCCCCCCCCCCCCCTCCCCCCACACACACACGTTGTCATCTCTAATGTGACCATGTGATGAACACACCCCAAAATGCTCTTCAAACATGGGAAATAGGGTGATTTTTTACGAAAATAGGGGAATAATAGGTGACTAAGATCTTCTATATAAAATTAATATAAATTCTATATTAATTTTATGTAGTATGAAATGCTTTCAATTCCTAAAATTTCAAGTCGAAATATATTGCATTTTCAAGAAAACAGTTAAATTTTCAACCAAAAAAGACTTTCTACCAAAAGAGACGAATTTTTAACCCAAAAAGACGAATTTTCAAACAAATAGTTGAATATTGAACAACAAATTAAATTTTAACCAAACAGTTGCATTAACAACCAAATAGTTGAACCTTCAAGCAGAAGAGACTAATTTTCAACAAAATAGTTGATCTTTTAACAAAATATTTATGTTTTCAAACCAATAGACGAATTATTTAGACGACAGTTTTTCAACCAAAAAGTTCTTTTCAAACCTAGAAAGGTAAATTTTAAACTAAAGACAATTACTTGTCTACCATAAAAAATGAATATTCAATCCAAAAGTACGAAATTTCAGCAAAACAGTTAGTAATAAACAGTTAGTTGAATTTTCAGATAAAAAATGCCACTTTTTTACAATAAAGTGAAATTTTCAACCAAAAAATATGAATTCTTAACGGAAAATGTAGTTGTTGGATGTTGTTGTAGTTGTTGGATGCACATTTTCAACCAAGAAGATTTTTAATTAAAAACAGCAACTTTCAGCCAAAAACGGAAGTTACGTTTTCAATTAAAAAGAAATAATTCTCAACAAACAAATAAATTTTCAACAAAATATTAAAATCTTCACCCAAGGAGAAGAATTTTTGACTAAAATTATGAATCTTCAATAGGAAAATTTATTTTCAAAAGAGTGGTTCAACTTTTAAACAAGTAGTTGAGTTTTCAACCGAAAAGACGAATTTTCAACAAAATAGTTACATTTTCAAACAGATGAATGTTTAACCACGAAGATTCATTTTCTACCAAAAATTAGGCATTTTCAACAAAACACATAAATTTACACACAAATAGTTCAGTTTTCAACTAAAAAGACAAACTCTCAACAAAATACTTGAATTTTCAACCAAATATTCGAATTTTTTACTGAAAAACTTAATTTTTAACCAAAGAGGAGCCAATGTTCAACAAAATGGTTAAATTTTTAACCAGTGAGTTCAAAATTCCACTGAGTAGTTTAATTTTGAAGCAGAAAGATGAATTTTTGATCAAGAGGATTAATTTTCTACGAAAAAAGGCGAATTTTCACCTAAAAAAATTAATTTTTAACAAAAAAGAAACAAATTTGGACAAAAAATGATAATTTTTCAACAAAATAGTTGCAATTTCAACAAAATACATAGGTACATTTGAAAGGAAATAGGAGAATTTTTAACCGAACCTTATGAATTCCGAAACCAAAATATATAATATTAGAAATTTCAATTTAAAAAAATGAACTCTCAACGAAAAAATAGTTGGATTTTCTTATTGGGGTCTAAAGTCAAAAAAAGAAGAATTCTTGAAGAAGGGGAAATGGGAGGAATAGGGTCAAGAGTTTGAAGTCGGAAATATTAAAGTAATTTCCAAACTTATCAAGTTATTAAGGAACTATACCATTATTAGGTCATATTTCGAAAAATTCGTTTGAAAAAACGTTATCTAAGTTCGTAACATTACTTATAGTCAACCCGCCTCCTCCCCATCCCATCAAATTAGTAACGTAGTTCATTCTCTATTGATTTTTTAACTACAAATTCTAAATTTACATCTCTTAAAATACAAAACAGCTCGACGAATCGTTGAATCATACTTCCAGGGAAATTAAAGAAGCAAATCAAGGCAGAATACAATAAAGGGCTTAAAATAAACCTCAAGTTTCGCGACACGAACAATAGCTCGTAAGAAAATATGAGAGAAAACAAAGTTTTCATATTTTTGTTTCGGTCTTACGATCCATTTAGAAAAAATTAAAAAAAGAAATCGAGTCAAAATTCCTTTTTATTGACGTTTCGGCCTCATCTGTGGGCCTTCATCAGACACAAAAATCTGTTATAAAAGTTTAAATAATTAATACTAATAAAAAATACATACAAAAAAAAAATTAGTTGCATAAAAACAAATTTTTACTTTAAAGAATAATCGGAGTCAATCATAAATATACTTCGAAGCGAATGATAACATTTTAAAATTTTGTAAAGTCAGATCATTCTTTAAAAATCATTATGAAAATAATTATGAAGCCGAAACGTCAATAAAAAGGAATGCTGACTCGATTTCTTTTTTTAATTTTTTCTAAATGGATCGTAAGACCGAAACAAAAATATGAAAACTTTGTTTTCTCTCATATTTTCTTAATATAAAAAAAAACGATCGAAGAAAGCTTGTCTTGATGATTTCTTTAGAAATCTTGAGGTTTATCCAATAGCTCGTAATGCATGAAACAGTTGTTACCTCGAATCTTATTTTAGATGCAGTATTTATCATAGAGGAGAAAATTTTATCTTTATTAATTGAATGTTTATAGTCGCATCAACTATCATGGTTATTAGCAACTACACTATAGAGTTAATTATAAACTTTAGGGAATCTGTGGTGTAGTATACCAGGGGACAGAAGCGAATTTTTCTGAAAACACATCCAACATTGCTTCCTGCTTTGGGAATCGAACCCCTACTAAGGGTTTAGTTATCGAACATAAGACAATCACGATACCATCTGAGCCACGATGACTCCCCTAGTGGAGAAAAATTGATTGCATTTAAAATAAAAATCTGGAAATTTCTTGAAAGTGATAGCTTACTTCATTTTTCCGCAATGCAGACGATAATAGGGACAAAGAGCATGTAAACTGAAATGCACCGAGCTTATACGCGTTCATTGACTCTACAGTACATTACTGATATTAATTATGTCAAAGCATTGAAGTGTTGTTTTTACGAGCTTGTTGAATGCCGTACCAGTTACACACATGAATATTAAAAGATGAGTAAAGAGGATAAGTAATTTATATGTGATCTTTTGAAAACTGTTGAATGTATCAGTTTAATACCAGTATTTAACAGTCAGGGGCCGTCCATAAAATACGTTACCAATTTGAGGGGGCGAAATATCCATAAAAAGGTACAATTCTTTCCTCTATTTCGCTCTTTACCCCTTTTTCAATAAATGGTTCTTTTTCCCTTGTGTTCAAGAAACTTCCCCTTTTTCTCGGGTTTTCGCTTAAAATCCAACTGAAGTAACAGAACCCAATAAAAAAATCTAAATATTTTTGGTACAAAATTAATTTTGTTTTTTGTGGAGAAGTCTACTTTTAAAGTTTGAGTACAGAATTCATCTCGTTTAGTTAAAATTTCTACTATTTGGTTGAAAATTTAATTATTTTATTGAAAATTTATATTTTTTGGTTGAAAATTCAACTGGCCTGCAGGAAATAAGCCATTGTGCCTTGAAAATTCAATAATTTAGTAGAAAAGTAGACTATTTGTTTCAAAATTAACTTTTTCTTCAAAATTAATATTTTTGGTTGAAAAGGAAACTATTTGATAGAAAGTCATCTATTTTATCTCAAAACTTGACTATTCCATTTTTTGTCGAAAATCTATCCTCTATAAGTTGAAAATTCATGTATGTTTTTGAAGATTTTCGGGTAGAAAATTAATGTTCTTTGCTGAAAATTCATCTTTTTGGCTGGAGATTCAACTACATACTTTACTCAAATTCCCGCATCAAAATTGACGTGGAAAATTAGAAACATTTTTGAACCAGAGAATATCTTCTGCTTCCCATTAACATGGAATTTTTCAACTAAGAAAAATCTTTCACTTACATTTTTTTATCTGCATAGGCTCAATCCAATATTTTTTCCCAGCCTAAAAAAAGATTTTTCATCGTTTGATCAATGCCCACTAAAGAAAGAAGCGAAAAAAATTACGATTTTTTTAAACAAATGGACGTTTCAGCAATCTCCATAAAATGAAAATTTCAATCAAAACTTTTTTCGGTATATTCGTAATTCAAAAAAAGTTCCCTATAATTTTTTTCCTCTCATGCAACAAATTAAAAAAAATCCCATGAATCAGATTTTTGTATGGATCGAATCCATTTTAAATCAAGCAGATTCTACACTTAAAGTCGCAGAATCTCTCAGTGACGAAACATATTGTTTTTGAAAGGAAATATTTCCGATTTAAGAAACAAAAAACAAATTCCACAGTGTGAGATTATTCATAAAATTAAATTTTCGTATTAAAAATTTAATTAAAAAAAAAAAAACTAACGCCAAGATCGCGCGTTATTTTTTTCACTAACGGTAAGGCGTTACAAAAACGAAGTACATAGACGCAAAGTTAAGGTGTCACTTTTGACTGATAACGTGTCAACTATTTAATATCATAAACATTTTAAGAATAACGGCAGAATTTAGAAAATAAGACATCTCACAGCAAAGAATTTGAGAATTAAGAAAAAATATTAATCTTTTTCTTCTTCTTAATTTTCAACTTTTGCCTCCATTTCCTGGGCACAAGAACTCTGTTTACATTTTATATGCGATTAAATTAAAACAAAACATTTATGACGTAAGATTATTCGGCTTATCTGAATTTTTTGCTTGACAGCATATTGGTGGTAAAGTGAAATGTAATTAATTACCACGTTTGCTTAGATAATATTTGAAGAGGTAATGGATAGATTTTATAATTTTACCATTTTTGTGTTTTTTGTGTGTTGCAATTTCAATAATGCATTCAAGTAAAATCGCATAATTTATTGACTTTTAAGTTTGGAGAAATTAGTAAAACTGAGGTTTCAAGATATGTTTGAGTAATGACAAGTGAAACCCATTACAGAAAATAGAATACTATCAGACGTGACATAACAAATTAAAATTTTCGATATCAAGCAATTGCTACATTTTTGATTTATAGCTCGGTCATAAAAACTTTCAATTTTCGTCTTATAAACTAATTTTTTTTTAAATAATTATTTTTTATCATTTATTCGGATGTAAACTACTGATTCCTTATTTAAGTTATAATATAAAAGTCTTTTTCTTGAGATAATTTATTTTAATGGTACCATTTCTTGAAAAAACCGCATGTCTCAAGTACACATTGACAATCAATGGACACCTTTCAGAAAATTTCCCAAGATTAATGAAAATTGATTATACTCATGTAAGTTTCTTAAATCCGAAGTTGGATGTCTTGAAAAATCTAACAAAATGTTTGAAGAGAAAAAAGTGTATTAATTTCTTAATTCTCTTGGCAGAGATTTGAGGCAATGGGTCACTACTGTTTTTTTTAAATTACAAATATATTGTCTCAGCTGTCAGTGTATTCCAGTAAACGAATAAAGAAATTAATGCACTTTTTCTCTTGGAATATTTTGTTTGATGTCTCAAGACTTGTGCCACAAGAAAATAAATACCAATTCCTTTCTTTTTCAATTTTCCTTTTTGTTTTTCGAGACCCACTTTCTTCTTCATAGTAATATTACCACTAAAAAGTTCAATAATTGTATAATAGTACGTAATTGTTTAAATAATGGATAAAGCCTTAATTAATGTCCAATATTAGTATTTTTAATCTTTTTTAGAGAAAATAACTAGCTTAAACTTCTAAAAAAATGACGGAATAGAATCATGGTTTCTTTTATTAATGTTATTACTCCTACGCCTGAGCAAGCTCATCAGTCATGTCATATCATTATACCATTATCGCGAATATAAAATGGTCCTTTAACATCGTTTGCAAAAATCAGTCCTTTTTATTTAATCTAACTTATACATGTACTTGAGAAACTTAACGTATGTGAAAATGATCAAAAATTGGTTGTATTAACCAATTACAGTTTTTTTTCTTCCGAATTAAAATAAAACCACATTATTTCAATCTAAAATTAATAGGCATATTTATTTCAAGGCTCATTTCAATGACAATTTAAAAAAATGTCAAAACACTTTAAAAATCAGGTTTTCTACAGATCAGGGAATTCGAGAAAGTCAGGGAATTTAAAAACGGTCATTTTGTTAAAAATTCAACAATTTTTTTGGAATGTTATTATTTTTGGTTTGAAAATTCATCTATTTTGGTAAAAATTGCATCTTTTTTGGTTAAAATTCACAACTGTTTGGTTGAAATTAATTCGTTTTTGTTGAGGATTCAACTATTTTC
This sequence comes from Andricus quercusramuli, assembly GCA_932178445.1. Taxonomy (NCBI): domain Eukaryota; kingdom Metazoa; phylum Arthropoda; class Insecta; order Hymenoptera; family Cynipidae; genus Andricus; species Andricus quercusramuli. The sequence continues at coordinate 55,847 of CAKNXH010001964.1, forward strand.
TTGAAAATTCTTCTTTTTTGGTTGAATTCAACCAAAATTTAATTTTTCATTAAATTGAAATTTCAAATTAAAATCTTTTTTGGTTCAAATATCAAGTATTACATTTTTGGTTGCAAATTCCTCTACTTAGTTGAAAGTTGAACTACGTTGTCAAAAATTCATTTTTTTTCCTTGAAGACTCATCATTTTAATTGATAAACCCTTTTTTGTGTTCAAAATTCAACTTTTTCGTTGAAAATAATTTTTTTTCTAAAAATTAATTTTTTCAACTGAAGATTTAAACTATTCAATGTTTGAATTTCATGGGAAATTGTTATTTTGTGGTAGAATATCAATCTTCTTGGTGAGTAATATTCTTTTTATTGGTTGAAAATTCTTTTTTTTTTCTTTGTTAAAAACTCAACTATCAAGTTGAAAATCCATGTATTTTATTAAAAATTAATCTTTTTTGGTAGAAAATAATTATTCTTGGTTTTAAATTTATTTTTTTGGTTTAAAATTAAATTTTGTAGTTAGACATTAATTTTTTTAATTGAAAATTTAACTATTCTTTTTTTTCGAAAATTTACGTTTTTTTTATAGAAACGTAATCGGTTGAAAATTTATCTGCTTGGTTGAAAATGTATCTGCTTGGTTGAAAATTTATCTACTTGGTTGAAAATTCAACTGTTTCGTTGAAAATTGATGTTATTTGGAATTGTAAATTAATTTGTTTACTGAAAATTTAACTAATCTATTTTAAGGTGAAATATTATCCTTTATTGTGTGGAAAATTCGCCTTATGGTAGAAAGTTTAAATTTAACCTTTACGTTTAAAAATTAATGTCTGATTGAAAATTTAACTATTTTCTTTAAAATTCGTTTTTTTGTTGTTGAAAATCTATTTTTCTGACTGAAAATAGAACTATTCTATTTTTGGTTGGAAACTTGTCTTTCTTAGTTGAAAATTCATGTTTTTTTTAATTTGTCTTTTTTTTGTAGAAAATTGGTTATTGTGGTTAAAAAATTAATGTCTTTTGGTTGAAGATATAACTATTTTGTTAAAAATTTGTTTTGTAGTTGCGAATTCTCGGTTTAGTTGCAAATTCATCTTTTTGTTTGATAATGTAACAATTCTATATTTGGTTGAAATTTTATCTTTTTTTAGTTGAAAATTTATCTCTTTGGTGAAAAATTGATCTACTTTGTTTAAAAAATCATTTTTTTTTACAAAATTAACTTTTTAACTGAAAATTTAACTATTCTATATTTGGTTGAAATTTGATCCTTTTTAGTTGAAAATTCTACTATTTTGTTAAAAATGCATCTTTTTGGTTCCAAATTTAAATGATCGGTGAAAATTAATCTGTTTTAGGTGAAAATTCAACTATTTTATAATCTTTTTGTTTAAAAACTGATTTCCTTGGTTGAAAATTCATGTATTTTTTTTTAATTTGTCTTTTTTGGTAGAAAATGGGTTATTTTGGTTTAAAAATTCGTCTCTTTTGGTTGAAAATTGAACTATTTTGTTGAAAATTCATCGCTCGTTGAAAATGTAACTATTTAGTTAACAATTTGTCCTTTTTGGGTAGAAGATTCATAATTTTAGTTGAAAATTAATCTGTTTATTTGGAAATTCAACGATTTGTTTAAAAATTCAAATATTTTATTGAAAATGCCATATTTTAAAGTGAAATTTTAGGATTTGAGAGCGTGTCAAGATGAATTTAATATTACCACATTAATTTTACTCAAAACTATTTTCATGAAAAATCATTGTTCTTAATTGCAAGTATGTGTGGGGGGGGGGGGGTGTAGTCTGAAATTGAAAACATTTTAGACTCTAACACGAAAAATACAACATTCATCACGATTTTGAGTTTATATGATACTGTTACAATCTATTGTACAATTACAATAAATGAAATTTATAAAATAACTAATTTATCAATCAAAATCGTCGTTACTGATTTAATTAATTGAATTTTTACCAATTCAGATTTAGAAAGCATGACATAAGCTCAGTATATTATTTTAAATGTGGGTCAGTATTGTACCGGGATTCCCCCTTTCGATAGTTCCGTTAGTTCCCCTATTTATGCAGACATTTGGAAGTCACATTTTTGGAATGTTCCATATTTCGGTGGAAATATAGCGCATATTCTGAAAGTATACAGCAACCTGTTCAATCTGATTGGGGCCATGGACGCATTCACGCATATCGTGCTTCATAATTTGGTACTTCCTTTCACAGGGGTGAACTCTTATATTTAATCGGCTCTGCTGTTGATGACTTCAAAAAAAGAAATGCGCGCAGGCATATAACATTCTCTTGTGTTATTTGCATTCCTCATCACACAGAAAACTATCGATGTGAAATTTGTTGCATCTCATTTTAAACCAAGAAAATTTTCATTGTTCCTTCATTTGTTTTTCTGTCTCAAAAATGTTGCAACTCAAAACTGCATCGACTTCGGTGTAATTTCGGGTATCTGGGTTTTACAGTGGATGGATCAAAGATCTATTCTATCCACGGAAGCAACAACCGTACGCGCATAAAAGGTGTAATTTATAATGTCTAGATATAGCATTTTTATATGAAAATGTATCATTTGACTAAATATGTTACATTTTACTAAATATGTTACACTGAATATAACATTGGAATTGAGAAACTCTTTCACGTATTCTTAATCGAGATTTGACATATTATTAGAAAGAAGTGAAGGCGTAGTGTCAGATTTACTGCGCTGCTAGAAAAGCGTAAGAAAACCAGTTTTAAGGTGATGTTTCGAGAAGAATGTTTTCGTGGATAAATTTATTATTCGAAAAATATTCTTTTGTTTACTCACTTTTCGCGAATCTGCCGTTTAATCCAAGTAAATGCACTGTCTAATAGAACTTGTTTTTGAGTTTAAAAGCCACGGACACTTGCAAACTTCAGAAATACACACGCAGACACCAGGCACACAAGCCACGTTCACTACACAGTACACTGAAAAGTACTGAATCTGACTGAATCAACTTTATTGAAAGTGGCTGTCTGTAGTTCAAACTCCGGGACTCGTGCGGTGAGCAGCGCAACTTTCAGTTCCAATTTCGCCTCCTATCTGCAGACTTTTTCTCGGTCGGTATGGAAGAACTCAGTTGGCCCCTCAAAGAAACAAGGGACAATGTATTTGAGGGGCCATGGAATTTGTACTTATGCATCGGTAATGTGAAATTCTGTAATTATTTCAAGAACACCTGTGAATTTATTGATTACTTTTCGACTTGAGTTATGAGTATGCAGAAAAAAAATTTTCTTGAACATGAATGAAAATTTAGTTCAATCAAAGAAATTTTGGTTGATTTAACAGAATATTAATTGATTCTAAGAGATTTTTAAATATGACTAAAAATTTAAAATATCAGTAAATTTGTTTGGTTTAACCAAATCGATCCAGACAGTTGCATTTACAACCAAGCAGTTGAACTTGCAAGCACCCAAAAACAGTTCCATTTTCCACCAAATAGTTGGATTTTCAACTAAAATTATGAATCTTCAAAAAAAAACATGTATTTTTAACAAAGAGGTTCTATCAACTAAGTATTTAAATCTTCTAACCAAAAAGACGAACGCTCAACGAAAAATATAATAGTTGCTATTTCACTCAAAACAAATTAATTTATCCTAATAAAAATAGTTGAATTCAACCAAAAACGACGAATTCCCAACAAAATAGTTGAATACTTAACCAAAACATGTCTATAAAAAACAGTTGAATTCGCAGCCATAAAGTTAATTTCAATCATAAAGAAATTTTGAACGAAATAGTTGAATTTTCTGCAAAAATAATAGAATTTTCTACCCAAAAAGATGAATATTCAACAAAGCAGTTGAATTTTACACCCAAATAGAATGAACAAAAGACATAAATTTTCAACCAAAATGTTGAATTTTCAAATCGAAAATACGAATTCTGCAGAAAACAGTAGGATTTTCAACCAAAAGTTAATTTTTTATCAAAAAGGGATTTTTAAACAAATAATTTAATTTCCTACTTAAATAATACAATTGTCCACCAAAAAAGACGAATTTTCAACAAAACAGTTAAATTTTTGAGCCAAATAGATGAATTTTCAATTAAAAAAGATCAATTTGGAACAAAAAATTGAATAGTTACATTTTCAGTTGAGAAAATTAATTTTCATCCCAAAACACGAATTTTCAACAAAGTATGTAGTTTAATTTTCAACCAAAAAGACGATTTTTCATATAATAAAATGAATTTTTAATAAAGCAGTTCCACTTGCAAGTAAGACACTTAAATTCCAACTAAAAATTATCAATTTTAAACCAATAATTGAATATTGAAATTTTTTATTCAAAAAATTAGTCTTCAACTAAAAAAGAACAAATTTTCATCAAAGTAGTCAAGTCTTCAACCAAAAAAATAAAGACAAGTGGTTGAATTTATAACTAAGAAGATTTCCTCACAGCAAGGGATATCGGTGGAATATCCCATTTATCTCCCACGATATCGCAGGCATATCCCAGGAGATCCCAGGGACATCGCGAATGATCTCCTACGGGGCGGAAATCTCGATATCCCTGGAATGTCCCAAAGATATCCCAGAATATGCTGAGGATATCCCATTAATGTCCCAATTTTCGTAGAACGGGATATCTTAATTTCCATAATTCGGGACATCCTAGGATATTCTTACGATGTCCCATACTTAAAATGCAGGATATGCCAAGGATGTCCTCAAGTTGTCCCAAGATGTCCTAATAATATAATTTTTTATAATATTTAAAAAAAATTCATATATGTACCCTTTACAAATAATTCATGCTCATTGTGCTTTAAATAAACAAACTCATCATTATTTTAAAAAATATATATATTTTCCCGGAGCTACAAAAAAAATAATCGAAGAAAGTATGTATATAGAGCCGTCTTTTCATAACTTTTCAG
>CAKNXH010001964.1:69497-81734 GCA_932178445.1 Andricus quercusramuli
ATATCGAGAATGTTTGTATGACGTCTTCTGTCAATTAGAACGTGATCAATCTGATTGTGAGTGTTACCATCTGGTGATCTCCAGGTGGCCTTATGTATATTTTTATGCTTGAAATATGTGCTTTTGACAACAAGGTTCTTTGAAGCTGCAAAGTTTATTACTCTAGTTCCATTGTCGTTACTGACGTCATGCAAACTTTCTGATCCTATTGTAGGCCTATACATCGGTTCTTTTCCAATTTTCGCGTTGAAATCCCCCAATACTATTTTTGCGTCAAAAGTTGAGAACTTGTCAAAAACCTGCTCGATTGTTTCGTAAAAGAGATCTTTAGTGTCTTCGTCTTTGTCCTCGGTGGGGCAGTGCACATTGATTAATACCTGTTTGTTGAAAATACCCTTCAGTACAATGTATGATAACCGATCGTTAATGAATTGCATGTCGATAACCGCTTGCGAGATTCGTTTATTAATAAGAAAACCGGTCCCCAGTCTCCACTCCTTAGCTCCCCCATAGTGAAAAGTATAGTTATCCTTAGAAATTGACGCGAAATCGCCCGGCCAGCAGGTTTCTTGAAGTGCTATTAAGTCAGTTTTGTATTTATTTGCTATCCCAATGAGTTCGCTAAATCCGCCAGTATTTAGACTACGCGCGTTTAGAGTTCCCACCCTTAGATCTTTAACTGTAGTTTTTTGTTTTTGCAAGTTAGCCATGGTAGTTTCAAGATAATCCGCACGTTAGGATCCTATTCCGATCGTAGGTGAGTCCACTGTCCCAGGAGTGATAACCCCCATACCTCCCTAGGTCTAAGTATGGGAGCTTTCCGACTCTGACAAGGACCATGTCAACTTGTCGTCAGACACATTACAGTTTCATCCTCGTATCCTAACGTCCCCCTGCAAGGCAGCGCGCCTATACTGGCATCAGTACCCCTTTGGCCCTATACAGGCGAATCATTCCACACATCCCTTGCGGGCAGTGTCATCGCTGCGGTGTCCAATGGGCAGCAGGATTTTTCCCTTACAAGATTTTTAGTTTTGGTTCGGGGTAGTGTTTCTAGGTGGATACACGCTGCACCCCGGCCTGCCAGGACCCACCCATTGCGTATGAACGTGAATGGGTGGGTCCTCCCAAGCCATGGTCATCGTGTTTTCTACCAGTGCTAGGCCAACATCTTAGGCTGGGCTCACCACACCCACGACTGGTTCCTATCGGCTGTCCGCGGCTGCTTATTCTTGTATTCGCAGCTAACCTGAGGGGCTGTTCAGCCTAACGGGCCGTTCCTCTATCCGCAACCCGAGGACGCGCTGCGTAGTGGTGACAGGAACCCACCGAGCAGATGAAGGTATATACTCTAATGAATTTCATTAGTTTACAATGGAAATCAAATCATTAGTCACAAAAGTAACGAACAAAAATTTTTATTCAGTTAAATGCAAAATAAAAGTAATTAGTTAAAACTTCAAATTTTTCATGAGCTTAATATCCATTGCCACGCAGATATATCTATAACCTCCAGCGAGCCTCCATATACCTAATACATATGAAATATACATAAAAAATGTAATAAAAGCAATAAAATTGTTATTCTTATATGTATATTGTTTATTTCTTGAATTTTTAATCCCCTAGTAATTAATTAGAATATCAGCAGAATTTTTTATTATAATATCGGGATATTCGTGGGACATTTTACTATGGTATTGGGATATCCTGTGGACATTCTTGCGGGATATCGTTAGGATATTCTGTTACGATATCCTCAGGAGCGGAAATCTCGATATCCCTGGAATATGCCACGGATATCCCGGGAAATTTTTGGGACATTTTTCAGGATATCACATATCCTGCCGAGATATCCTAGGATTATGCCAAGGATATCATTTTGTTGTGAGGGTTAATTTTCTACCAAAAAAGATGAATTGACAACAAAATACGTACACTTTCAACTCAAATCGATTAATTTTCAACCACAAAGAAATGAATTCTCAACGAAATAGTTAAATCTTTAACTAATCAAATGCATGTTTAATAAAGCAGTTCAACTTTCAACCATGTAGTCGAATTTTCAATCTACAAAGATAAACTTTCAACCAAATGATCGAATTTTTAAACATGAAAGATTAAACTTCAACCAAAAATAGTTGCATTTTCAACCCAATACATAGTTGAATTTTCTAACCAAAAATATGAATTCTCAACGAAAAATATAACAATTGATATTCCACTGAAAAAAAAATAATTTCAAATATAAAACATTTGAATTCAACAAAAAAATACGAATTTTCAACAAAATAGTTTACTGCGTCACAACAAAAGATTATTTTTTAACCAAACATTTGCATTTTTAACAATAATAGATTACATTTCTACCAAAAGAGATGAATTTTTGAACCAAAAAGATGCATTCTGTAGTAAACAGTTGAATTTCCAATCAAAAAGTTAATTTTCAACCCAAAAGTTATTTTCATCCAAAAAGTTATTTTCAACCAAAATAATTTAATTTTAATCTAAAGAAGTTCCATTTTCAACCAAAAATAGAATAGTTAACTCTTCAGTTGAAAAAATGGATTTTTAACACGCAAAAAAAAACGAATTTTCAATAAAATAGTTCAATTTTCAAACAAAGAGAAGAATCTTTAACTAATAAAATTAATTTTTAATAAAGTAGTTCAACTTTTAGACAAGCAGTTAAATTTTCAATCTAGAAGATTAATTTTTTTCCAAAATAGAAGCATTTACAACAAAATACATAATTTTTCAACCAAATTTTGTTGAGTTTCAAAAATAAAAAGGTGAATTCTGTAGAAAACAGTAGAATTTTCAATAAAAAGTTAATTTTTCACCCAAAAATCATTTTCAAACAAATAGTTGAATTTTCTACGAAAATAATAGAATTTTCCACGCAAAAAGACAAATTTTCAATAAAACATTGGAATTTTCAAACCAAATAGTTGAATTTTAAACTAAAAACGATCAGTTTTAAACCAAAAATGAAATAGTTATATTTGCAGTTAAAAAAATTATTCAACAAAAATACAACTAATTTTAAACAATGTAGGTAAATTTTCCAACAAAAAGGTTGTTCTTCAACTAATAATATGGATATTTAACAAAGCAGTTCAACTTTCAACCAAGCACTTACATTTTTAATCAATAAGATTAATTTTCGACCAAAATAAACGGATTTACAGCAAAAGACATCAATTTTTCATCAAATTATTGAATTTCCAACTAAAAATTATCAATTCGCAACCAGAAATTGAATAGTTAAATTTTAATTTCAAGAAATTAGTTTTCAACCAAAAAAGAACAAATTTTCATCAAAACAGTCAAGTCTTCAACCAATAAAATGTTTTTTCAACAAAGTAGTTTAACTTTTAGCCAAGTAGTTGATTTTTTAACTAAGATTTTTTTTCTACCATAAATGACGAATTCACAACAAAATACATACATTTTCAACTAAAATCGATCAATTTTCATACAATAATGCAATAGTTACATTTTCAGTAAAAAATGGAATCTCTGTCAAAAAAGAACGAATTTTAAACGAAATAGTTAAATCTTCAACCAATAAAATGAATTTTTAACAAAGTAGATCAATTTTCAACCAAGTAATTTAATTTTCAACCAGAAAGGTGAATTCTCAATGAAAAGTTTAACAGTTGCATTTTCAACTGAAAGCAATCAATTTTCAGCCAAAAATGGATTAGTTAAGTCAATTTCTCTTTCTTTAAAAAAAATAGGTGGATATTATTTGACGCCTCCATCATTATCGTACATCTATTAAATGCTCCTCTAACATCCTTCATAGTAAATCAATCCTAAAACTTTGATAACACGTTTAAGTTATACCTATGTGAAAAATGTATATTATGGGAAAATGACTCTAAGAAAAAGAAACTTCGAGGAACGTTTTATTCAAATAGTCCACGAATTAGAACAATATTCTGCGTAATTAATCTGTTTCACAGTTAACCTCGCTTTTGTAGAATAACTCAATTTTTAAATTAATCTCCATTCCTTAATGCTAAAAAAAGATAATAATTCAAGTTATCTTTTCCGAATATAGGCCACGAAGCGGTATTCAGTATTTATACAGATATGTTTTAACAATATTTTGCGTAATAGATTCAGTGTTCCAATCATTTATCTCTCTTCCTTTATGTCATATTAAAAAAAGGTCATTGAAGTTATCATTTTCGAATAATAGGCCGCGACTTCGTAATCAGTATTTACAGAGATGTTGTGACAATATTTTGCGTGATGATTCAGATTTACAATTAATATGTAAATACTTATATTTATATATAAATTGTATATAATGCATATTTTTTCCTCATTGCTTAATATCTGCATTGAAAAAATTTAATACTGCCCGGAAATATTCGATTCTTGAAGGAAATGTATTTGATTTGAATATAAATTTTCTCTCTAAAATTTCCGAACAAATCCTAGAATATTCTGGAATTGCAGAATAATATATATAGAGTATTCCGGAGTATCTACTTTTAATCGCCCCCTCGTTTATTAAAAAAATTTTCGTGAAAAAAAAAAATTGTTGGCTAGTGCGTCAACGAATTCAAAATTGCCATTTCGGGTAGGTCTAATGACATTAGAAAGACAACAAAATCCAAATTTCACATGATTGTGCTTTGGTGAATATTAATAAAACATCCCCTGATTCTTAAAATATATTTTTGATTGAAATTTTCTATGATTTACAAGAATTTTAATGAAAATAAAAAATAAAAATTTGAATTTTGTATGAAGGTTCCAGTGATACCTAAAAATGACTTAAGGTAAACGTCCCAGTAATCGTGACCATAAGAGATTTCATCGACTTCAAATATTTAGAAAATTGTTTTTGTAGGATTATTTGAAAAATGATTGGTACTGATTGAAGCATTAAACATCCTAGAATATTAAAAAAATTGTTCTTACATTATATTTAATATTACTTTTTATTTATAAACAATTAAAAGTCGAAAAGCACCGATGTCCCAGTTATCGTGATTTCCAAATCTGTCATGTACTAGTAATCGTGAGTCGTTGTCCCAGTCTTCGTGAAAAAGGTTAAGCTTTCTTGAAATCAGTTTTTAGCAATTTGGAGGTGTATTTTAAGTGTATTTTTGTTTTTTTTACTATACTTTAATGAAATGAAAGATGTATTGTTAGTTTTATATTGATTGAGACCTCTGTGATGAAAGCCGTCGAAACAACCTCAAAATCGAATCTTCTGATAGTTCTAATAAGTCTGATGGACTCTATGAAAATTAATCATAATGAAAATGAATTTTCTTTTAAAATGTTTAATTTTTATTTCAGTTAAAAATATTATCGAATAAAATTAATATTTTATTCATAAGAAATAAAGTGATCACAAAAATAAGTCGAGATAAATATTTATTAGAATTTTTATCACGATAAGTAATAACGACAATACTGAAATTCTTTTATAATACTGAATATTATAATTAAAAATCATTAACATTTGAAGTAACTAGATGTAGCACACGAAATTTGATCAAATGCAGTGACCAAAAAAATGAGGTTATTTTCTGTTTACGTTGTCACAATATTAAAACTATCAATAATTATATATCTATTACACATTTTTCTTTATATAGTACAGTATAGATTAATGTTATCTAATGAAAAATTACTCAACAAATATTAACTTCACCGAAGAATGATAATAAACTCAAAAATTGATAATGAAATCTCTAAACTCATTCAAATATTTTACATCACCTTTTTTCAGTTTTAAGCACTAATTTATATTACGATTACTACTCACAGTGATAAGTCAGTTCTCTGATTTCATTTCATACCTTTTTGAAATTAATTAAATTATTATTTGTAACGAAATATGGAAATAAAATTTTGACAGAGTCGTCCTAGTCTTCGTGACAGGTCACGATTACTCGAGCAACTATGCTTTTCAAATGTCCCTATAATCGTGACCGATATTTCTTGAACGAGAAGGTACTAAATTAAGATTTTACTTTATTTCATGAAACAAAAATTATTTTTTATTACATAAAAATTATTTTCGTCCCGATAAACTAATTTCTTGACATAGTAAAAGCTTAAGTAAAGAGACGCCTTTCCTAACCAAAATGTTAAGCTATTTTCCACGTTTCGTGATTCATCGCCACCGGCAACACAAATGAATTTTTTTTACCCATGTGCACTATTTGTATAGAAAAACTAATTTGGTTTCCACAACAAGCATTGTTCAACCTGGCTTAAAAATATTTTAGGATTGTATTTTTATGCGGAAAATACTTAATTCTGGCGTTTACACCTCAAAACTCACGATTACTGGGACCGTCCCGATTACTGGGACATCTACCTTATATTATCGTTTTGCACTTACATAAGGATAAAAATATGTAATATTTACAGCGATTTCAGAGTAATATTTACCTGCAACAAAAATTAACTTCAGGTTGTAAAATTTATCCGCCACATGGGAAATGGTTACCATGTCAACTCTATTGAATCTTGTTCTGTTTTGATGTGAAAAAATTGAACTTTATTTACTTGAAAATTACCCGCAACAAATATTCACTTCTGTTTTTTCTGCGCATCTCAGTTTCTCTAACCACCAACGTTCACACCTTCAAATACACCTTTGAAAAATTCTATGGAATCCTGACTTTAAAAAAAAAAAAAATAAATAAAAATATTATACATGAAAATTTACATTTTGAATTTGAATCGATCAAAAGTGAATGATTCGTCATTTATTAAAATTTTATCTGATTTAAATTTAGGGTGTATATTGTATATCACCAAGTATAATGGAAGAAAAATTAAAAAAAGGGCAAAATAAATTTTGGACGTCCTTATTCGCTATATTATAATCTAATCAAATAAGGTGATTGAAAAGAAAATAGCACAAATACAATATTTTCAGTAAATAATGCCTGTATTTCAAAAAATATTAGATCAAAATATGATTTGAAAACATAAATGTTTGAATTGAAAGGCTGGTTACAATATCAATGAGTGTGTCATAAAAACAATATTTTCAATATGGAAACATGAGAATGACAACTGGATAAGTAGCATTTAGTAATTAATTAATAATTTGGTAATAATTTATTTAAATACATCAAATACATACATAGATTAAACAATTTTGAGTACATTTTTAATAATGTATAATAACGCAGTTGTTATAGAGATATATAAGGAATTTTCTTTGAAACTGAGGGAAATAATAGTGTTAGGTAGATAAGATATAGTACTAAAATATTTTTTGGAACAATTTTAAAATTTTGAGAGTTACGTCCCTTTTAATTCTTTTAATATTTTTGTTCAACTGCGATGTCTTGAAAAAGTTTCAACCGATTTAAATACAATTTATAGATGTTATGTAGAATTCATAACTCGTATTTCTTATAAAAATGAAACCGAAAATAACTCAAAAATTTAATTTAAAAATGTCAACATGTTTTTGATTTCGATTTTTGTGTTTTTGATAATACTTAATCAAACGTAGCGGCAAAATTGTTAATTTCAATCAGTTTCATTCATTTTCAATCAGTGTGTTGTAGACAACAAATATTTTGTCTTAAAATCATTGTAATTTATTATGAAAATTGTATTAGTAACAAAAAATTGTCATCATTCGAAAACTTATAAACAATTACTAAAGTTATAAACACTTTTTCAAACTATTGAGGCTTATGGGCAGACCAGTTGACGTATAGTTTTTTTTATCTTGAATCATTTTTTTGTTAAAATTGTTTTTGTTGTTTGTAAATGTAGTTGTCTTATTTATCTGAAAGTATTACTATTTTCCAGATCCAGAAGCTCTAGGATAACCCTCCTAATGTTGAGGATATTTACTGTACAATTTTTCAAACTGCCCTGGATGTGGGTTATCAGAATTATTTTCACGCTTTATATAAGCTTCATGCCCTAAACGCGGGGTATCAGGATATTTTTCACGCTTTTGTTGATTCAAATTATAAGCTTCATGCCCTTTAATAGGGGTATCGGGATATTTTGCACGCATCTGTTGATTCAAAATATAAGCTTCATGTCCTAGAAGGGGGTTATCAGGATATTTTTCACGCTTTATATAAACTTCATGCCCTGGACGGGGGGTATCAGGATATTTATTAAGCTGTTGTTTATTCAAGAGATAAGCTTGGTGTCCTGCTGATTGCGCTGAACGTATAGATTCCGGGCCATTTTGATGATAATTTTGTGGATTCAAAAAGTTAGCTTCATGTACTGCTGACAGCGACAATTCAGGGTGTACATCATAATGTCTTTTATACGTACGGTAAGCGTCAAGACCTGATGAATGTGGAGGTTCTGGAATGTCTTTATAATGTTTTAGAAACAACTGATGAGCTTCTTCCGCTTTTTGATCATGGGGATTAATGCGTGGAAGCTTATGGTGGTAAACTGGAAGCTCAAGTTCATAGCTATTCTTAGAATCACTGCGTTTACGGACTTTCCGTAAAGTTACTTTATCATTATGTTCATGATAAACAAAACTTTCAAGGCGGCCTTTTCCTTCTAGACCCATAATCGTTGCTTTTGTAACCTTGTATTTCGATGGTGGCATCCCTGATGATATTTCTGTCAAAAAGCAAAAGAGAATTATGAATTTACAAATTTAAAATGATATGTTACCTCTTCATAGTTTTTATCACCTTTGTAATTTTTATAATTATTTCAATTACGTTTACGAAGTTGCTTACCCTCAAAAAGTTAAATTCGCAATTTTTTTTTAGAAGGTTTTTTAATATTAAAATGATTTTCTGCGGATAACGTTACCTTCAATAAATTGTTGCTTTTTTAATATCAATTAAAAAAATTTATACCTTGAAATACAATTAAAACATTTAAAATCCTTTAAATCTTGGAAGTCAAATTAAAATTCCGGAAATCTCATGAAATTCCTTTTGATACCCCTTGAAATATTATGAAATTACTTCAAATCTTTATAATCCATTGAAATACAATAAAATACCTTTAACAACTTGTGAAATTCCATGAAATCTGATGATCTTTCCTGAAATCCTGGATAAGTGATACTTTTAAAATGTTTTAAAATCATTTAAATGCTCGGAAAATCAATTACATCCCTCAAAATCCTTTAAAAACCCTTTGCAAGCGTTCAAAATATCCTCGACCCTTATAGGTCCTATAAAATCCATCCAAATCTTCAAAAATTCTAGCGAATTCGTTGAAAGCGCAAAAAGTTTTCTCAATTCCTTAAAGTCCTAAAAATGTTTGGAAATTCCTTCAAATTTTTGTTTCTCCTACAAATTCGTTGGAATCCTCTGAAATGCCCTAAAATATTCAAAATCATTTGAAATATTTTGAAATCCCTCAATTCTTGCAAATAAGCTCTCTGAATCCAATAAAATATTATGAATCTGTCAAAATCCTGTGAAATTACACGTAATCTGATGATATTCCTTGAAATATCTTGATATATTGAAAATCCTATTAAATCCCTTGAGATCCTGGGAAATTTATTCAAATACCTTATCGAGAACCTTTAAAATTCCTTAAAATTACTGAAATTTTAAAAAATCTTATAATTCCCTTAAAAGTCCTTTAAAATATTTGTAAATCTTGAAAATCCTCTGAGATCCCTTGAAATATTTTTCAATATCCTAAAATCATTTAAATCCTATGAAATCCTTTCAAATCTTCAAAATCCTACGAAATACTTTAATTTTTGTGAAATTCGTTGCAATTAACGGAAATATTATAAAATGTTCAGAATTTTTTATATCTATTGAAATCCGTTCAAAACGTCTTATAAAAATCCGTTGAAATTGTTAACACTTCCTGACGTCATTTGAAATCATTAAAAATACCCTAAAACCTTTTTTTTAAACCATTGCAATCCCTCACTTGGGCCCATTAGTATCCGAGGTATTTTGTTTCAGGAGTCATTCACTCCACTGTCACTCTTTTCATAAACTATTTGTCGCCACACTTTCATGTCCTGGCATACTTCTCCAGCTTCCTTTACGTCCATGCATTTTTTCATACAAGCTCTCGCGTTTCTCTGGCTTCTTACGTCTCTTCGGATTAAGGTCCCATTAACAGAATCTAACCATTCTTTCGGCAGCCTGCCTCTGGGCATTCTACCATTTACTTTACCTTTATACACTTGTTTCGTCAGTCATTCATCTTTCATTCTTTCAACATTTCCGAACCATCTTAATTGATTTCTTTCCCATGTGTCAACTAGTGTCTCATCTGTACCACATTCTTTGAGTGATTTCTACCTTCATTCTAGCCCACAAAAATCTAGCGGATACAAGATCATGATCTTTGAGATGTTATCTGGCTTTTTCATTCATAATCGAACCGACCCCTTGACTACCATGTCATTCACTATGTCATTCTTTCGTGACAATATTTTCATTTTTTCAGTAAGTTCATTCGCGCTCAGAACGATGTGTTCTGGTTTCGAATGAAACCATTGAAGCGCCCGCCCCTTTAATTTCAAACTAATTAAAATTTTCAACGCGGGATCTTCAAGCGAATAACTTCCGCGCACTAGTTCTAATTTTTGGACCCAAGTTTCGAATGAATCGTAGCCCGAAAAGTCATTTAATAATACACCGATTCCTTTCAAATTAATCTTCAAATTTGTTGACCGCGCACTATCACTACCGTGGACACTGGTCGGCATCGATCTCCTCAAAACTCAACTTCTCTTTCAAAAAGTTCTTTTTCCCTTCGTAAAAGTTCCATTTCGCGCTGCATCTGTGAGGTTTCCAATGGAACTGACATGAGTAATTTCCGGGAATAATAAAATTCGTAACTTGCGAATTTGTGGGCAGATCCGTCGTCGGATCTGTCACTGTTTCCCAAAAAGTTGGATCAAAGTCGGTTAATCTCTGGATTAATTCGGCTTTTGTTCCGCTTGTCTCCAGATTCTTCAGCCTTAAAAACTCCTTTAACTGCACCACAGTATAATCACTGGGAGCTTTTCCTGACATGATTCAGAGTTCTGCACTAGAAACAATGAATTATGGCACACAGCACAAAAATTTCGGCACAAAACACAAAAATTCCGGCACACAGCACAAAGATTTCGGCACACAGCATAAAAATTTCGGCACAAAACACAAAAATTTCGGCACACAGCACAAAGATTTCAAAAAAAGGGTCTTGAACACACTTGACAGTAAGCAGAAGGTGTTCCCTCGATCGCACACAGCGTAACAGTTTCGCCAAAGTGGATGCTTCACATAAGAAAAGGTTTAATAAATGCACACAGCAATGAGAGAAAAAATTCCGGATGATGCACACAGCGACCCGAAAAATAAAAAGTTCGCGAGCCTCATCCCACTTCTGAAACTGTAGACAGTAGGGTGTTGGAATAACTGGAGAGGCTAGGAATAACTTTGGTAAAAACGTCTTTATTCTATAAGTGTGGGATGTTTACTGAAAGACTAGTGTGGTCGATGTACATAGTGTCGGGTATTTATCCCAAAAATGCCTACACCCTCTCTTGTGGACTAACGTCACAGACAGGTACACACAGGCACACACAGCTGCAGGGGAAAACCGGGGCGGGTCTAGACACAGATATATAATGAAATGGGACGCTAGGGAAATATGCAAGATAAAGGAAGATGAATTAAGGAAGGATCCCTACACATAAGAAATTTAAGCAGAGCCAAACTTTGATAGATTATGAGTCCCTTAGTTCGTTAACATCGGAATGTAATCGTTTAAACGCTATTCTCCACGCTAACTACATTAGCAAAATAGAAAATAATATCGAACAGGATATTGGGGTCTTCTGGCGAAAACGGTTCACGTCTAAAACGCACTTCTGAAACAGATGGAATAACTCCTCGGTTTTTTATCGAATGCAATCCTGTTCTTTCGGAACCACTGACTTTACTCTAGAATAAATCCCTAAAATCTGGAGTTTTCCCTACACGTTGGAAGTCCTCAATAATAATTCCTGTATTTGTATTTGTATTTGTGGAGAATAAAGGAGAATCTGAATCTGTGATAAAATCTGTGTTCCTATTTGAAATTACAAAGTCACCCCCACTCCTGCTTCCTGGGGGTGGGGTAAATTTGGTCCAAGTCGCTTTCCCCCCTCGAAAATTAAAAGCTTTTATTACGAATATTTTTTGCATAGGATGCGTATTTTTTGAGATGTTTCGATGTCTCAAGTCTAAAAAAAAAACCAGTATAACATTTTCCGATACTCTCCCCCCCCCC
>CAKNXH010001964.1:81834-107663 GCA_932178445.1 Andricus quercusramuli
TCCCCACCTCATTCCACAAGTCACTCCTCTGGATCCGCGCCTGGCAGAAACGATATGGAAATTATCTAGTAATATTATTTAATATGATAGAAATAAGTAGAGATTTAAATATATCTATTGCTTTAAATCAAAAATATTAAATTAATAATCTGCTGTTGAACAAAGTTGATATTTAATGCAAACGCGGATATAGATTTAAACGGACGATTGAAATTTTTCCAATATTAAAAGAATAATTGTTATTATTAAACTTACCAATATAATTGAAAAAATACGTGAAGATGACAAGATCGCCGATAAGGGGCCACATTTTCGTTTTAGGTATAAATAAAACGCCTTTTTCCAAATATGAAATAGGGAATATGATTATTTTGAAGAAATCAAGTCGCTGATATATATGCTGGCTATTTAATGAACGTAATATATAGATGACGCAATAAAAAAAGATAGCAGGCGATCCCTTCTTTATAATGTTTTACACTGTTCAAATATTATTCCTGTAATGCGCCATGGTTTTAATTATCTTAACTAACACTTTCATGAAAATTTAGATAACAACAGTTTACGCTATTGTGTATAACGCTCTTCCTAGTCTTGGAATAGCCAAATAATTCAATGACTTAGAAATACTATAAAATTTGAATTACGACTAATTAAAGTCTTACTTAAATTTACGTCAATCAGAAACTGGAATAACCGCCAAACTGCAAACTTGTATGCTCATATTGTTATGCTTTCTCAAAGTGAAATTTATGAATAAACTATAAATAAAATGACTCATATAAAAATATGTGAATAACTATGAATTTTTGAATAAACCATGTTAGTGTCTTTATTTGCATAATAACTTCATGTAATTTTCACATATAAAAACAAACTGTAATTGAACTTTTAATCTAAGATTGAAAAAAATATTATTATTATCCTTATCATAAAAAATTATGTATGAAAGCATGAAACATTCCTTTAATTAATCAAAAAATTTTTTAATGAAAAAGCATAAGTAGGAGCAAAAGAATAGGTTTAAAAGACAATTTAAAATAAGTTGTATACTTCACATAATTTTATTAAAATCTCTTATTTTGTCCGAGATTTATTATTTGATATCTGAAAAATACTCTCAATATCCCGGTAATCCCTTAAACTGAAACGCAATTATGAAACTAAAGGTTTTATAAAACATTCAAAGATTGCTGCTGTAAAAACTCACAAGAAAAATAACTTATAAAATATAGTATATAATTATTATGTACCAAGGCGGAAAAGTACCCATAGCCCTTTCCTACTGTATGGGGTATTATTTTATAACACCATACAGTGTTCACTTCTTTCTACGATTTTACTGTTCATAATCCACTAAAACCGACAATTCTTAATCAATTTCGATGTTTTTTCTATATAAATCTCCAACATTAAATGCTTGAAAATGGTACCAAGTCCAATTTTTCAGTTTCGTTCTTTGGACATAATTATATGAACAAATCAAACGTCAAAATTAGATATTTTACCAATATTTTGACATTCTCATCCTGTAATGAGAAGGTATTAGATTTGTGTAAAATTTGCTTTTCCCCTCTCCCGCCTGGTTTTTGTCAACTATCCACGTTTTGAGACCCCCTGAACTCAAAAAACAGGTTTTTACAAAATGTCTGTGTTAGTCTGCAGATTTTGTGTTTGTTAGCACGATTACTTTCAAAAGAATTAACATATTGGATTGGGCTCTGATATACGCTTTAAGTGTCCTAAAATGAAAGCCCCGTTAGTTATCCATCCATTTTGGATAAGAATTCAAAAAGTAGGCACATTTTGAAAATTTTTGAGAAGACTTTTTTTAATATTTAAAAATTCTGCGGACGGATATTAGTATTATGAATTGTAATAATATACATTTATTCAAATGATATACAATTTTCACGGTAGCTGAGGATAAAATTTAATGCAAAATCAGGAACAAATATCAAATTAATCATGATAAATAAAATTTGTATTATAATGTTGAACATATGATGCAGAAAATTTCGCATTTTGGACCAAATCGAGTGCGAAGCACGAGGTATATGATAAGAATTGGATGCGGTACTCAATCGCAAGAAAAAAACTTTTTTTAAAGTAAAAATGCATATAAGCCTCCAACTTGAGTAATGTTTAGGATAAAAAATTAGCCATAAATAAACTATGAATGTTTTCTTGAACATTTTAATAAACATAGTGTAAATTACGTAAGCAACAAAATAATAAATTATGGATAATGAACATTACTAAAGAATTCAGATCGAAATACAAGTGTATAAATTTCAAAGAAATGAACATTTAAGAAGTTTAATTTTTTTAATTTAGACGAACGTTACATTATCAAGCGCTAAGAGATCGGAAATTTCTTCACTTTACATAGAATTAAGAAAATGTGGAAACACACTTGTCAATAGATAAAAAATGTTAAATTCACTCTTACCAAATTAAACAATTGTTACAGGTACCGTGTATTATAGAAAATGTTTTTATTAATATTTTTTGTAGTCATTCCAAAGACGTTTTAAACTCTTTGAAAATAAAAATCCTGTGTTACAGTTACAGAATATTTTTAATACAATGTATCAGGTAAAAACTATGTTCTAGATTTTTGATTGAAGAATGTTATATGTATGTGTTAGATTTTCATATTTGTATAGGGAAGTAACTGCTCGGTGGGTTCCTGTCACCACTACGCAGCGCGTCCTCGGGTGGCGGATAGAGGAACGGCCCGTTAGGCTGAGCACACGGAGAAAAATGGATGGTCAAAGTTAGAAAGTCAAAATTTACAGAGCCAGTCATTCCTTCTATATGGTCGAACAGTCTTTCCAACATTTTTTCGACATAGTCAGAAAGACTCTTATTTTATGGCCAGTCTGACGATTATGAGAACACCAGACTCACTATCAGGGATAACTAAGGTATCCCTTTCGGTATGGTCAATACGCGGATCTTTTTTTTCACTCATTTCGACCATTCCCGAAGGACTATATCAACCATCTCATATGCTCGATTACTCGACGTTTGCGCGCCAATCATGCGCGTGAAAATTTGTAGGTTACCGGGTATTGCTAATTGGTGTTTGGTGCCAATTTGCATAACGGACGCGTGGACCGCGTGCTGCTGATAATTAGCGATGAGTAGTTTTTAAGTATTCGCAAGTATTACTAGTGCTGTGCTTGAGGTGTTTCTCGAGTTATTCCCTAGTGATGAGATTTTAAACGATCGTATTTGTAAGTATCTATTTTATATAATTATGTGACATTCCAAATAGTTGATACTGTTATTATTTTTAGGTTATATTATAATACAAGCTTAAAGTCATTTTTGATTATTTAAATAATCACTGAATATTGTAGCATTAATTATGTCGTTTAAACTTGATTTTTAATTGTGAATTTTACAATAGAGTTTTATCTTCCAGTTGTCACCTATTCCACATTTAAATTCGTGGAAAGATAGATGGAAGGGTCTAGCTCATACGTGAAGCTGATGGAGAGCTGGAACTATGAGGAAAAAATTATTCAAATATTCAGAGGTAATTGTCATCAATTTTATATTTTAGAACTTCACTCATTTGGCTGAAAGTTAATCAGTCAACTATTAGGTTAAAAATGTGTCATTTTTGTTGAAAATTTATTTTTGGGTTTAAAAACTAAATGTGTCAAGTTAAAATTTAACTATTTGATTGAAAACTGACCTTTTTCTTGAAACTTCATATTATCGGGTTGAAAATTCCATTATTTTTGTATAGAAAATTCTTCTGCTTTGAAAATTCTACTGCTTTTTGAAAGATTCATCTTTCTTAATTTAAAATCAATTTTTCACAATGAAAATTTAAGTAAGTAAGAAATTATTTCTTAAACTGAAAATTTAACTATTTGGTTGAAAATGAACTTTTTGGATAACATTTCATATTCTTCGCTTGAAAATTCTACTATTTTATATAGGAAATTCGTCTTTTTGTCTTTGAAATTCAAAAATTTCTTTGGAAAGACAACTGTGCCCTAGAAAAGTTAACTTTTTTGTAGAAGATTACATAGTCTTTTTTTACAAAATAATTTTTTAAATGAAGTCTATTTCTTAAAATGAAAAGTTACCTGTTCCATTTATAATTCATTTCTTTTTCATATTTTAGAACTTTAATTATTTCTTTAAAAATTAATGTGGTTTTTCAAAAATTCGTCTTTTCCTTTTGCAGAAAATTAATGTTGATTGAAAAGTCAACTATTTAGTTAAAAATGTGTGAATTTTCTTGAAAATTTATTTTTGGGATTTAAAACTGAATGTGTCAAGTTAAAATTCAACTATTTGATTGAAAACTGACCTTTTTGTTGAAACTACATATTATTGAGTTGAAAATTCCATTATTTTATATAGAAAATTCGTCTGTATTGAAAATTCAACTGCTTTGTAAAAGATTCGTTTTTCCTAATTTAAAATTAATTTTTACAGTGAAAATTTAAGTGTTTCATTTTTGTTTGAAAATTAATCTTTTTGTTTGAAAATTTAACTATTTGGTCAAGTTTTTTGAACGAAAATTTAATTCTCTTGTTGAATATTTGCTTTTTTTTTTGAATAAAGAAGTAATAGTTTTGGATAAAAAATTATTTTTTTTCATGACAGAAAAGTATACTTTTTGTGTTGAAAATCTATCTTTCTTGGTTTAAAAGTAATTTGTTTGTAGAAAAATGGATAGTATATTAAAAAAATCGTCTTTTTGGCATGAAGATTTAACCACTTGATTGTAAATGCAACTGTTTGTACTGATTGAAATGCAACTACCTGAAAATTCATATTTTTTGTTGAAAACAAACTATTTGTTAAGAATTCATCTTTACAAGACGATAATTCAATTGTCTTCTGAAAAATGCGTATTTTTCGTGTAAAAGTGTAACTCTCGTTTATTTTAGAATTCGAAAATTTGGTTGAAAATTGCAAAAATTTTGTTCAAAGGGCATTTTTTTGGTCAAAAATTCAAGTGCCTTGTTGAAAATTCTTTTTTTATTCAATACCAAATTTGTAGTTCTACTTTAAGATTTATCTTTTATGATAAAAAAGTCGTATTTTTCGTAGAAAGTTCACCTTTTCTGGTTGAAAATTAACTTTTTTCTTCAATATTCGCCTCTTCTGTTTAAAAATTAAATTGATTCGTTGTTGATGCTACTGTTTGGTTACCAATTATTATTATTTATAAAATTCACTATTTGTTTAGAAATTTATATTTTTTCATTTAAAATGACTTTTTGTTGAAAATTTAGGTTATTTGTAAAAGAAACTATTTCGTTAAAATTATTATTTTTCGTTGAGGTTTAATCTATTTTATTTGAAAATTCGACCATGTCGTGGAAAATTAGCTTTCTTCTTGAAAATGTATGTCTTTTGATTGCAAGTTCAAGTACGTTTGGTTAAAGTTTAAACATTTTGGTTTGAATATTCGATCATTTGGTTGGAAATTCATTTTGTAGTTTGAAATTTAAATATTTGGCTAAAACTTCAATTACATTTTTAAAAATTCATCTCTTTTGCTTGAAAGTTTTCAGCTATTTGCTTGCAAATGCAAATGTTAGAATTATTCTTTATTTAATTCAATTAAATAATTGAAAATTAATCTTTTGGGCTAGAAATTCAACACTTTTCTAAAAAATTAGACTTTTGAAATTTAAAACTCAGCTCTCTTGTTGAAAATATGTCTTGGGGTTGAAAATTCGTCTGTTTTGGTTAAAGTTCAACTATTTTGTTGAGAATGCAATATATTCAGACTTGAGATCTTGTGCGATTCATAACATCCTTTATAATTTTAAACGACTAATCCGACTTTTTTAAAGCCTTCTAGTCAATTTGAGCCCTGGAATCAAAATCAAAACTAGTGTGTAGCTACTTTTTATTCTATTAAAGATTCCGTTCTCCTACCTGACGAATTTCGACCACGGCTTATAAGTATTTACAACAAAACGTGGGCACCTTTGAAGAATAAAAGGAAAACTGGTGATTGTGCATTTCCGAACGAGCAGCATTTTTAAAGGATAATGACATATTCGACAACATCAAGCTCTTTCCGGTTTTGCGAGTACAGTTTGGATACAAACTGCTATTACAAGATTTTTATGAAAAGTATTTAGCAAAAAGAAATGCATTATACGCAGTGTGATCACGCACAAGGAAATCGTCAGGCAAGCGAAAGTTGTGAGCATTAGCCGTTTAAGTGCATTAAATATTAAATAATTAATAATATTTAATAATTTATTCTATGTTATATGTACAATCTTCGACCATAATTGTATTAAATTCTAGATTTAGCTTTAACGAAGGCTGTAACGAAATTGTGATTTATGAAGAAATCTCCATAGGTATATATTAAATATAGCAGTGACTGTTTTATCATATAAGTTATATTTATATTTATGCTCCTAATTCTAAAAATAAAACTGTGCATTTATAATCACCATTTTTAGCGAACTTTAACCTATTCATAATTAATTTAAATATTTCGTTTAATTTTAAGGTTACGTCAGGGTTTATCATTTTTGCAATCCATATATTGTTTTTGAATACGCTATAGAATATGTTATACTCTACATCTGAATTACTATGAAATTATGCTAATTACATAGTACGATGACTTTTATTAATTGACGAATAATCAGGAGTATTTCCATACCAATCTTCAGTAAAAACTACTAATTCACAGAAAAAACGTTAAAAATTAAATTCATAAAGAATTTTTTCTTACTAATTTGTTTTGTTACGATTTAATATTACAAATAAGTAATTTTTTATTGAAGATTATTATCAGAATGCTTACTATAAATCAATTGATAAAGGACTCCCCAGTGTTTACATAGTGGACCTTCATACTAGTCCAGATTAGAAAATCAAATCAAATTTTTTTATTAATTTTCAAAAATAATATAAAAATATATATTTGGCTCTTAGAAATAGTAATTTTAATCGTATCAGATTTTTGAATCGACCCTCTGCAATAATTGAATTTGCCCTCCTAAAATATACATTTTGAAATTCCGGGATAATCTAATCGACCATTCTGAGCTGATAGAATCGACTGTATTGAGATAATCAAAGCGGTGATCCGAGGTGTCTAAACCGACCCTTCACAATGACCAGGTTAACACTTTGAGAAAATCGAATCGACCATCTCAGACCATCGAGTGGTCTGTCTAGAGACAATCATATCAACCCTTTAGCATGATCGGGTCAGCTTTCTTGAGATGACCGATTCGACCGTTCGAAATGATCGAGTCAGCACTTCGAGATGGTCGATTTGAACCTTCTGTTCCAACCTTCTAGAGATAATCGCTTTAGCCATATTCAAGGGCTGTCCTATAGTTGACCCTGCAATATGGCCGGTCTGCACATCTAGATGGCCAAACAGACCTTCCATTTTTCTCCGTGCAGCCCCTCAGGTTAGCTGCGAATACAAGAATAAGCAGCCGCGGACAGCCGATAGGAACCAGTCGTGGGTGTGGTGAGCCCAGCCTAAGATGTTGGCCTAGCACTGGTAGAAAACACGATGACCATGGCTTGGGGGGACCCACCAATTGCGTTCATACGCAATGGGTGGGTCCTGGCAGGCCGAGGTGCAGCGTGTATCCACCTAGAAACACTACCCGAACCAAAACTAAAAATCTTGTGAGGGAAAAATCCTGCTGCCCATTGGACACCGCAGCGATGACACTGCCCGCAATGGGTGTGTGGAATGATTCGCCTGTACAGGGGGACGTTAGGATACGAGGATGAAACTGTAATGTGTCTGACGACAAGTTGACATGGTCCTTGTCAGCGTCGGAAAGCTCCCATACTTAGACCTAGGGAGGTATGGGGGTTATCACTCCTGGGACAGTGGACTCACCTACGATCGGAATAGGATCCTAACGTGCGGATTATCTTGAAACTACCATGGCTAACTTGCAAAAACACAAAACTACAGTTAAAGATCTAAGGGTGGGAACTCTAAACGCGCGAAGCCTAAGTACTGGCGGATTTAGCGAACTCATTAAGATAGCAAATGATTACAATACTGACTTAATAGCACTCCAAGAAACATGCTGGCCGGGCGATTTCGCGTCAATTTCTAAGGATAACTATACTTTTCACTATGGGGGAGCTAAGGGATGGAGACTGGGGACTGGTTTTCTTATTAATAAACGAATCTCGCAAGCGGTTATCGACATGCAATTCATTAACGATCGGTTATCATACATTGTACTGAAGGGTATTTTCAGCAAACAGGTATTAATCAATGTGCACTGCCCCACCGAGGACAAAGACGAAGACACTAAAGATCTCTTTTACAAAACAATCGAGCAGGTTTTTGATAAGTTCTCAGCTTTTGACGCAAAAATAGTATTGGGAGATTTCAACGCGAAAATTGGAAAAGAACCGATGTATAGGCCTACAATAGGATCAGAAAGTTTGCATGACGTCAGTAACGACAATGGAACTAGAGTAATAAACTTTGCAGCTTCAAAGAACCTCGTTGTCAAAAGCACATATTTCAAGCATAAAAATATACATAAGGCCACCTGGAGATCACCAGATGGTAACACTCACAATCAGATTGATCACGTTCTAATTGACAAAAGACGTCATACAAACGTTCTCGATATAAGATCGTATAGGGGAGCGGATTTAAATTCAGACCATTTTCTCGTGATAGTAAAACTAAGATCTAGGCTAGCGATAACTAAGAAAACAAGCCGCACAGAGCCAACAGTTCGTTTCAATATAGATATGTTCAAAACAGCAACAGAAACATTAAATTATCAAGTTGAGCTTTCTAATAGCTTTGACGCTCTCCAAGAACAGGGAGACAATAACAATAATTACGAGGAGGATCCGGAAACCCTGTGGAGCAATATAAAAAAGGCGGTAAAGACAGCCGCGAAACTTACGATAGGTTTAAAGAAAGTAACAAAAAGCAAACCATGGTTTGACGAAGAGTACAAACTCTGGTTTGAAAAACGTCGGGAGGCCAGACTACTTAGTTTACAAAATAAGTGCGATCAAACACATAAGAAGTATCTCGAGATTAGTAAAAGTACAAATAGGCTCTATAGATACAAGAAAAGGGGGTGGGAAAAGAATAAAATACTAGCAATAGAAACGCATAATAAACAGAATAACCCGCGCGAGATGTACAGGGAAATCAATTTTATAAGGAAAGGCTTTCAAAGTAGAACGGAAGTAATGAGGGACGAAAATGGCAATCTAGTAGCCGATGCGACAGAGAGACTGAATTTATGGAAAGACTATTTCGATAAACTATTAAATGTACGCGAAGCCCCCGTTGAAGGTAATCTCGGCGAAATCCACACTGCTGATCTATTAATTGATGATCCTGCTGATATAGAAATAAAAATGGCTATAAAGAAGTTGAAAAATAACAAAGCCGCGGGCATCGACGACCTACCGTCAGAACTGATAAAAAATGGAGGCCCTTGCCTCACAAGACAAATTATTAAATTAATACGCGCAGTTTGGAAAACAGAACGCATGCCGGAAGAATGGAATACCTCTATCGTTATTCCCATCTTCAAAAAAAGCGATAAAACTGACTGTCACAATTATCGGGGAATTTCACTTGTACCTTCGTGCTACAAGGTCCTGTCTAATATAATCCTAAGTAGACTGACTCCTTTTGCCGAGGAAATCATTGGGGATTACCAGTGTGGATTCCGACGAAACCGATCTACAAGCGATCAAATGTTTACAATTAGACAACTGCTAGAAAAAAAATGGGAATTTAAAGAAGTAGTGCATCAGCTATTTATCGATTTCAAAAAAGCCTACGACTCTATTATACGCGCACGAATGTACTGGATCCTAGAGTTTTTGGGGGTACCAAGAAAATTGGTTAGACTTATCGAAATTTGCTTAGCGGCAGTAGGGGTAGAATACGCGTAAACGGTAGTTTATCTGAAGAGTTTTCGATCCGCGATGGCCTGAAACAGGGCGATGCACTTTCGTGCGTCCTTTTTAACTTAGTTTTAGAATACGTGGTTAGGCAAGTACAGGCGAATCCGACCGGTGCTACCCTCAATGGGATAATACAAATTCTTGGATATGCGGATGATCTTGACTTACTAGGAGATGATAAAGAAACGGTAGCAAAAAATGCAGAAATCTTGATCACAAAAGCCAAAGATATTGGTTTGGAAGTTAGCGAAACGAAGACAAAATATATGACCGTCGCCAGATCCGAACAAAGTAATCAAGACGGGGAACTTATGGCCGGAAATATGAAATTCGAAAGGGTTGGCGAGTTTAAATACCTCGGGTCCATTATAACTAGCGAAGATAAGATTAAAACGGAAATCAACGCACGGCTGCACGCTGGCAATGGGTGCTATTATGCAGCAAACACACTATTAAAATCGCGATTGCTATCTAGAAACATCAAAGTAAGAATCTACAAAACAATAATAATGCCGGTCGTCATGTACGGGTGCGAAACGTGGGCGCTCACGAAGGGAGAGGAGAATAGGTTTAGAGTTTTTGAGAATAAAGTACTTAGAAAAATCTATGGTCCAAAAAGGGACGAAGAGACCGGCGAATGGAGAAAACTGCATAATGATGAGCTGCATGCTCTCTACGGGTCAGCAAATATTAATAGAGTAATGAAAGCGCGTAAACTAAGATGGGCGGGGCATGTAGCAAGAATGGGAAATGAAAGAACAGTGGCGCAAGTTTTAAGAGGGAGGCCGATTGGTAAGAGACCCTTAGGCAGACCGAGAAAAAGATGGGAGAAAAATGTAAGGGAAGATTTAAAAGAACTAGGACATGATTACTTAAACTGGATGGAGGATGCACAGGATAGAGATGTGTGGCGGTCTCGGGTTAGTGAGGCAATGAACTTTCGAGTTCGAACTGCTAATCTATAATAATAATAATAAGGAAGTATAATTATCAATTTAATTTAAAATCAGTTATTTCTGAGGGGGATTTATTTTTTTTTATTTATTTTTTAAATGGAGGGAGCAATCACCATATTTTACTGCGCATTATATCACATTTTGGAAGGGCAAGGACGTCAGTTCATTTTTGAATGACCCCTGATATGGTTAAAAGATAAAGTAGAATATTAATATTTCTTCTGTACTCATTAATTAAATATTTCGAAAATTAATTCATTCATTTGGAAGATGGGGCGCAAATATTTGTGGTAGGTAATCCTAAATGCTATATAGATATATAGATGCTTCGTTTGATTATATACTGAATTCAAATTTATATATACTGGGTGTTTTTTTTAACTTGAGATATCGAAATATTTAAAAAAATATGCATCCTATGAAAAAATATTCGTAATAAAAATTTTTATTTTCGATTAGGAAAAGCGACTTTGAACAAATTTACCCCTCCCCCTAAGAGGCAGGGGGGGGGGGGTTTGCGAAACAAAAAAGATGTTTCGAATAAAACTTACGTATTTCATAAAGGAGAATCTGAATCTGTGATAAAAAACTGGGGTTCCCATTTGAATTTACAAAGTGACCCTCACTCCTGCCTTCTAGGGGGAGGGGTACATTTTTTCAAAGTCGCTTTTATCCCTCGAAAATAAAAAGGTTTTATTACTGATATTTTTTTCATAGGATACGTATTTTTTGAGATATTTCGATTAAGTTTAAGATTGAGTTAAAAAAAAAAACAAGATTTCCGAAACAAGGTTTTACACTTTTTAAAGAGTTTTGTTGATAAGAATTGTTTGCACATTAGTAGTATTGATCGCAATATTTCTGAAGGTTTCATGATAAAAAAAGATTTTCCTTAGAACAACCGTGATATAATTTGTATGAATGCTGATAAAGGAAATATTACAGTTTGTATGAAGAAATCAAATTATATTAGGGATATGGAGGATTTTCTTTCCAATCGTGATAACTTCGAATTATTGAGTGAAAATCCGTTAAAACAATCAAGAAGAGACACTTTCAAGATGTTGGGCATTTGGAGAAAGAAAGGACTTTTGGGAAAAGATATAAGATGGACTGATATGAATACTGCGGGGACACAGTTCTTGCAAGATGTTATGGTTTGAGAAAGATTCATAAGGAGGGATATTCTTTGAGAATTGTTGTTTCAACTATTAACACTCCAACGACATTTTTAGAACAAAACTTTAATTTGATACTTAAAGACTCAATTACAACTTCTAAATACAATATTAAAAATAGCTGGGAATTTCAAAAAAATATTATTCAAAAAACTGTCCCTGATGACCATGTAATGGTTTCTTTGGATGTTGTTGCAATGTTCCCAAATATACCCCTTGCATTAGTTAAACAGGCAATTTTAAATAGATGGGACAATATAAGGACACATACTCGATTAAATCAAAAAGATTTTATGGAAGGGATAGTTTTCATTATGAATTCAACTTATTTTAAATGTAATGGATCTTTTTATAGGCAAAATTTTGGTACTCCCATAGGCTCAGTCATTTCTCCGATTTTGGCAGAAATGGTTATGGAAGATTTGGAAGTCTTTGCTTTCAAAAAGCTGGATATTGTTTTGCCCTTTTACTTTCGTTATGTTGATGAAACCTCGTTGTGTGTTCCTATAGCAAAGTTACAGGCGGTTTTTGATGCTTTTAACAGTTTTCATCAAAAACTTCAATTTACCCACGAAATAGAGAAAAATAGTTGAATCAGTTTTTTGGACGTAGAAGTAATTAAAGGTCAGGATGGTAATATTATTACCAATTGGTACAGGAAAAAGACATATTCAGGTAGAATTTTAAATTTCTTTTCGGCTCATCCTTTTCAAAACAAAATTGCAGTAATCAAAAACTTAATCGACAGAGCTCTAGGTTTATCCCACATTTCATTTCACAAAGAGAATTTGAATATTGTTAGGAATATCCTTTTTCTGAGTCATTACCCAAAAAAGTTGGTTGAGCAACAAATCACAAGTAGAATTAAACAAATGAAAAACAAACTGAGTAACATTTTAGCTACAGATAATTAGAAGGAATTGAGAGAATATAGTTCTTTTAAACTTTTGTTCTTCCTTTTTTTGGTCGAATTTCTAAAACTATTCAATGCACGTTAAAAAAATTTAATATTCATACTATTTTCCGTATACCATTTAAAATGGATTCAATAATAACTTTTGGTAAAGATTCTTTAGATAAATTTGAAAAGGGTGGTGTGGTTTGCAAGATTACTTGCAAGATCTGTAAGATGACTTACGTGGGACAGACTGGAAGACTTCTTAATACCAGGGTGGAGGAGCACAAAAGTGATGTTCGTTTAGGACGTTGTTATAAGATTGTTCTTGCTAGACATACGAGAGGGTTTGTTGATGTTGGCCATGAGTTTGACTGGGATAATGTTGAAATTTTACATAGTGAAAGTAATGAGAGAAAGAGAGAATTCATGGAAATGCTTTATATTAAAAAACAAAACAAGTCCTCTATTAATTTAAAGATTTAGATAGATTAAACAAAAGTTATTCAAATATGATTAATTACATTTAGTTTTCATGAGTCTTGACTTTCTCTTATTTCTTGTTTGTTGTGACGGATTAGCCTATTGACCCACATTCAGATCTCAGGTATCGAGGAGACAGCGTCGTTGCTTGGTCACTGCTCCCACCTGTTTTAATTTTTCTTGCCTTGATAAGGGTGTTGTGTGAGCACCGAAACGTTGGTAAATACTTTGCATGCTTTTTTATTGTGATTTGATAATAATGAAAATAAAAAAGACGAAAGAAATAAAAAAGAGAAGGAAGGGGATGCGGTTGGTTGCCTTCTCATTTTTCTTTCCTCTTTTTTATTTTTGTCCGAAGAAACACATTTTTTATTTTGTTTTTTAGGAATTGAAATAGGAGCATTTTGTGGTGGTCGTCCAAATTTTATCGTTGAATTCTTGTTTTATTTTCAGGAATTCTATATATTAAAAAAATCACCCAGTATAACATAATGTACACAAAAATATACACGTAGTTTGACATTCAAAATATCTCTCTGCCCAAGGATCTTCTATTCTACGTCGCAGTACCTCAATAGTACTATAGCAAAGTGTATATCAATACATATAGTGCGCATATAAATTGAACAAATATTATAACGAAATAGGTATTTGCTGATCTAACATTATCTCTGACGAGACTCCGAATATTGATTTTATTATTACCTAAATATACTATACATACCAAAAGAATAAAAACAAAGTAGTAAAGTACAAAAATCAATCCAACATATTTTCCACACGGAAAAAAAGGCTTTGTCATTTTAACAATCTAATAATTTGTTACTGAAAATAATGTTGTTTTATCAAATGACATGATTATATTGACAAATAAAACATAGTTAAAATAACAATGCCAACTTTGTTAATTCCATAACAAAACCTGTTTACTGAAATAACAAACTCACATTGTTACCATGAAACCAATTCATAACTAACAAAGTTATTTGTTACTCTGACAAACAGGATTATTTGTTACATTAAACATTATTTATTAAAATTAAAAATATTCCTTAATAATTATATATTATATTATCTAAACAAATAACTTTGTCACTGTTACAAAGATTTTCCTAACAATGCCAACTTTGTTAATTTAACCCATTTTTTTTAATAGTCCAATCTTTACAAATTTATTTTGTTGAAGTATCAATTTTTTTTTTTACATTGACAAAGTATTTTTTTCCGTGCAGACGTTTTTTCAAACTACCCTTATATAAGAAAGTTACATAAAAAGAATATCAATTATTCCATACATAGAAAAAAAATGTTAAAGACATTTGATATAGATTCCAAGTCTCTTGTAAAAGATTTACCGCGAGAAGACACGTTTGTTTTTAAACCTAAAAAACTACCCTTAGTTGGACCAAAGTTAACTACGTTCTGTACTTAAAGGAAAAATGGTAAAATTCTAAAATCTCTTCAAAATACCCCAAGCTGGCATTTATTAAAAAACTTTGATAAACTCCCCCAAGTGGAATCCTCTTCTCATAAATAGGTGTGTCACAAAAATCTCGAAAGTATTGTTGTCGCTTTTCGTCAATGCCGATTGGGTAATTTGAGAAACTTGAAGGAAAGGATGTTGCCATATTTACACACATAATTAAGAATTGATTTTCAGTTGAACGACACTGACAAAGAAGTCATATTCATCATGAGAAGTTGTTGGCTACGGAAGCTACGATCATGGTTGCTTAAAGCAACCGATCCCGACGCAACTGCAACGCGTACGTCATTCGCTTCTGCTCCTTCGGTCCTAGAAGGTAAGCAAGTCTATAGCCGCGGATGACCTTATGCGGCAGATGGGACAGTGTTGGAGATCAAGGTTTCACCTCTGGATACTTTTCAGGGCTATCAATCTTTGTAGAATGTTATGAGGAACAGTGTTGACGGACCAGATGAAGTGATCCCAGAAGAACAGCCTTTTGCATCTAGTTCGCGATGGAATGAGCCTGACGCTATCAAGACGGAATCTTGTTGAGTTGGGTAATAAATGAACTTTCAAACCTCCAAGACAGCCGATTATGAGAACTACAAGATAGACTTTGTAGTCTTGGTACAGCCTGCTCAGCTTGAAAAGAAGTGATTGATATTTCGCCCGTTTTTCTTCCTCCTTTGCCGTGATATTATCATCAGCTGGTGCCGAGAATTCAATCACGTAAATGATCTTAGTCTTTAGATCTTGGAGGACAATATCAGGCTTCGTAGCAATGATACGGTATCGCTTGCAGGTACATTCATTATGCGCTCGCGGTAGACTAAGGTGTCTACAACGCCGTCTTGACAGGCAAAAAGAAATCCCTCAGTCTCCGATCTCAATACAGCAGACTTGAGAAACATGTTGGACAGACCCATCGAGAGCTCTTCTCTACGTATGATGCCGTAGAATTTACAATGAAGGGGCTTGTCCGCATGTTCTCTCAGTAGAAGCGCACATAAAAAACTAAGAGTAATCTTTACCCTGATTCTTGAGTAAAGATTACCTGCAACAAAAATTACCCCATGGGGGTAAACTTTCCCTGATGTCTGAGTATTTTTCTGCTTTTACCCATGCTTGTAAGGAACTTTTGACAGCTCTAACGATTCGGCAAGTCAGCCTTTATGAAGCCGCACTTATCCGATTTACCTGTTACACCAACCATCCGCTAACTTGACTTCAGCGATTAAAGCTAGTGGCTTTCAATTTTCAAGACGGTGGTGACAACTTTTATGAGAGCAAAAGACAGTTTCTGCACATCGAGGGTAATATTTGTGTTTTACCAATACGAACAGGTAAAAATACGACGTTACCTGCAACACTATTTATCCCAAGTTTTTTCTGTGCGTATGTTCTGCTTCCTGTATACGACTTTTGAGCACCAGAGGTGTTAGTGATGCTAGGCCATGTGTAGTGTCACTGGAATCAAATGGGAGGCCAAGCTTCTCTGCGGCCCTGTCTGCGGCACGGTAGGAACACCGCAGCATTGACCACTTCATGTTGATGTACGAGTTGCACAAGGGAATCTATGCTATTTAGAACTGAGCAGTCTGTACCCAGAAACGTCCTTCGATGAAACTCTAAACTTAGCAAGCCTTACCCAGTAATAACTGCCAATAGCACTGCGGTAAAATCTATTGTATTATATCCTAGAATTTAACCATCTCCCATAAGGTCAGTGTTTACCATAAAGGCATGTACACTGATTTACAGGATATGTCGTGAAAGCCTTCTAGTTCGAGAACAAAATCCCTCAGACACTCGTTTCTGAGGGACGTCAGTGCATCACATTCACAAATTATATGATGAGCCGTCTCCTCACGAAAATTACACTCTCGATAACAAGGGTTGTCTCCAATCCTCATGTTGGGCATGTGTTTTCTCAGTCGGCAGTGTCCAGTAAGATCCCTACTCGGACATTCATCTCCCTTTTTTCCGTCTTCAAGAGTTCATTAGTCCTCTCAGTACATGTACCAGATATGGAATTCTTAGAATGCACCAATGTGTACGAGATACCACAGTGGGGTTCCGGGCCAATCAGGGGCTATGAAGCTCTCATCTTAGCCAGCGCATCTGCTTTCTCATGATCTTCAATACCTTCATGGTCGGCCATCCAGATCAGACTGAACCAGTTTTTACGAGCAACTTTATGAAGATATTGAAGGCACCTCCAGACTAGTCTGGATGTAAAATTTCAGATGTAAGAGCCTTATGTGCTGCTTGACTACCAGAACAAATACTAATATGCTAACCTTTATAAACCCGCTTACAAATATGCTCCAAGCAAGCTTTATTAGCTATTATTCTAGCCTGGAAAACTTTAGGGAATCTGCCAAGTGCTGTTATTGTTTCAGCCCTGGCCTTTTTCCCATCGATTCTACCCTCTGTTGCCAAGTAATCTTTAGACCTTGAAGGGTTTCATGAAGGATAATTTCATCAACATGACATCAGTTTGCATAGCGAGAATATTCCTAGCATTGCATGCGCTCACTGGTATCATGTAGATCTTTCACCTCCACATCTCTAAGGTTGTCCTCTATTAGAAGTATATAGACTTCCGCCGCTGAAATCTTCCGTACTAAAAGTTGCAACGGTGAGATGTTCAAAATGACCTCAGGAGCTGCTGTTGGTGATGTTTCCATAGTGCCAGTGATCGCTATGCAGAAAAATCTTTGGAGGCTTTTCAGATGTTTAATAATCCTGATTAGTTCGGTCCTCGGCCATCAGATCATTTATGCATATTCCAGTATATGGATCTGATTCTCATTGTATATAACCAAAAGTTATCCTGATTTTTAAGCCGCAGATTTCTCCTATTACGTATCAACAGACCCAAAAATCCATCTGAGCTTTTGTTCATCATTACATCAACATAGAGCTTCCAGATTAGTCCAGGGTCAAATATTTCACCTAAATACATCGCTGATTTAGAAATTTCTACTTCCCTATCGTAGAGCATAAGATTTCTGCGGTCAGGCGTTCTTCTGCCTTCCTCTGGTAAAATGCATAAGTTCCGCCTTGTTCGGGCTAACGGCCGAACATCGGTCCCTGCACCATTGCTCTACTATGTTGAGCGCTGATTGCATGAGTTCCACTAAGGTGCCTAACCCGGCTTTGGAATGAAGATTGCCTTAACCTTCCTCCATGCTACCGGGGTATATCCCATTGCCAAGCATGCCTGGACGATGCTGCACAATGGACCCACCAACGACTGAAATCCTTCTTGAATTAATGCAGGTAATATTTTATCTTCTCCTGCAGCTTTAAATGGTTCAAATTGTTTAACTAACTAATTTTCGAATGTGTGACAATACGACTAGCTGCTTTCCAATCTTTCATTCTGGTTCTAAAAGTTGTTCCTCCTGATGTTTAGGACGCTTGGGCCCACCCCTCATTCGTGTAATTCAACTCAAGAATTTCTTTAGTCGTCTCAGCCATTTTATTTGAAGGTTTTCTGAAGTCTAGCAGTGTCAGGTATATTCTTGATTCCCTTACTATACCTCCTTCATAAGTCCCTTACAGGGTGCATCCCTGTCAGTTTTCTTAATACGAAGAGGAGAATGGTCCTCATACGCTTTGTTCATACCTTTTTGTAGGATGTGAACAGCAAATTTTATTTGTTCGATAGACTTGATTCTGCCCGGTATAAAACCCAGCAAACTGCTGAGATCCTCCCTATAAGTATTCTCCCAATACAGTTGCTGTAGGGTTCCTACCCCTGTGAACCTCAGGTCTATCGACTGTCAAGAAGCAGAATATCTGTCTGTTATCCTGTAGGGACGTGTACCCGACGATACATGCCATCCCTTGAAAAATTCGCTAATATTTATCAAACATAAGGTCAAATCAATTACCTCGCGAGCTCTAGATATCACGAAGGTAGGTGTATCACCCCGATTCCAAATAGTTAAATCAATAGTTAAGAGTTAATCTAATGTAGACTTACCCCTGTGGTTGGCGTCTTTACTACCCCAAGTCGAATAATGTGCATTAGCATCACATCCGATGAGCAATGGCCATCCTTTGACACAGCAGTAGTCCACCAGACCTTGCCATTCCTCAGATACTGGATCCTGGGAGCCAAATAGTAGGTATGCTGAACAAATCATCATAGGTTGGTGCGTGCCCCATAACTGGCGCTCAATCTTTATTACCACCAAGTCTCTAGAAAAGAACTTTGAAAATCAAAAAAATTTATTATCGCCTCTGACATAAAGTGCTGCCCTAGGTATTTCTACAATACCATCATATATGAGTGATCCGCTCTTGTTACCTAAGCCTCTAACTTTCGCCTTGTAAGCCCAAGGTTTTTGTATTGAGGCAAAAGCCGTTTGTTCCGCTATCAAAAGTCTGCTTCAGAAAGCAGACGCTCCTTTAGCGTGGTAAAGGTATATTTGGATATGATCCAGACAGGAAGAGGGACATCTAGTGTCCATCCTAACTCCCAGTTGTCTCCTCCACCTTTTCCTAAGACAAATTTGATGCTCTGTCCACGGTTGTAATCTTGGTTTCTGAGAGGTTTTTCATATTGATCCTCTCCAACCCATAGTGAGGCCTGCAGTCGATCTTTTTGAGACACTAGACCACTGCTGACTCTGCAGTTATTGCAAGTTGGGTAGCTTGTCCACTCTCCTTGACTTCAATAACCTTCCATCCTCCCGTTTTAATGGTTTCGGGAGGTGTTTACTGTCAATCACTTTGATTTTAGCTCCCACCCAAGGTTGTAATCCACCAACAGCTTCAATGAGCCAAGTTCGGGACACTCCCTACGAACAGATGACGATGAGGATATTATTTCTGAAGCGGCAATCTTCACATCTTGGGATTACTTCTCCAGGTTGCACCCCATGGATTTTCTTCTTTAATACTGCTTTAATTGCCTTGGCCTGGTTGTCATCGAATTCGGTTATTGGTAACTCCTTGGCGACTATGGCCACTCTCAAGTGACTTTGAAGAGCCTGGTTATAAGAGACTGTTGGACTTCTCAGCCGCATCTTCTTTGTTCCCTGATTTTATTCGGTGTGCCGCTATCAGAATGATCCTTCTTTGGAGTCTGGCTAGTTGTTGCGTTCTATTGATTTAAAAATACATGTCTGAACCTCTTCCTAGCAGCTCCCGACCATCTAGCTCAGGCATGCCCAACTCGGGGAAATTTCCTCCGGGAACACATGTTCCGAGTTCCCTACTCTTTCTCCTAGAGAGCGGGAGTGATGGTAAACGCTTGCGAGAATCTCTCCTCTGTGACGTACGCATCTACCACGCGCATGCGTCTGCCACCACTCCCGCTCTTTAGTAGAAAGAGTAGGGAACTCTGAACATGTGTTCCCGGAGGAAATTTCCCCGAGTTGGGCATGTCTGATCTAGCTCATAGTGGTATTTCCGTTTGCTTTGAACCCCGGCATTAGTATCGCTAGGGTTATTCCCAGATTGTTCCCCACTTATAGATTCCGAAGTATGTTCTAAGGCCAAAGTGCCACGGGCACGGTCACTCTACACCCATGACTTAGAGGGGTGCCACATTTAGTGAGACACTCAATGAATATCCGTTCGTAGGCCACAGCACCAACGCAACGGAGAGGGCCATTCCCGTCCCGATTCCAAACTGGATGTCAGTCCGGGAGGGACCTCGACCCAGGTATCCAGCAAGCCCGTGTTAGCTATAGGCTCTTTCACCCTTCTATCATACTACAATCATACATACCCAGGAGAGCCCGTTAATAGGGATCCTTTCATACATATAAGGGGATCCGTTTGACCCCCTTTTCCCAAACGCTTGAGCCTCTCCACTAACTATAAAGTGTTACAGCCCCTAGGAGAGGAATTTTGTTTTATGTCGATAATGAAACTGACAAAAATCTAAGATTTATAAATGAAAAATTTTATGATTTCACAAAAGCCAGACATATTTAAAAGAATTAAAATTTGTATTTGCCATGAGCAAAACTAACGTTATTGTCAAATATTAATCAAAAGTTGTATTTTTAGAAAATGTGAAAAATTACCGTTTTTCAATATTTGCATTGCATTATTTAAATTGAAATAATTTTTTTTAAACCAAAAAATTACCCCCTAAGGTTAATTTTTGCTTCTTTAATCCAAAATTTGGCCTCCTATTTTCCATATATGCGGAGATTGACTTGATGTTGGTATTAGATATTCAAAATTGCTTAAAATGTTTTCGTTAATTTAATTTTCTTTAAAAAAATGTCAATGAAATTGGGTTACGTATCAAATCCTAAAATTTTCAAACGCTCGTTAATTCTACCTCTTTGAAGCTTAAGAATGCTAAACTGTTTAAATATGTGATTTATTTGACATTCAATCAGTCAGTTTACGATTGATGGCATTTTTTGAATAAAAAAGATGAAATTATCAAATATTTCAAAATCCAAATTTAGCAGTATCGAGTAATCAAATTTTCAATATTAGGGTCGCCACAAAATCCGAATTTCGAAATTCCGTGACACTTACATTTTTTAAAAGCAACCTTACACCTATGAGATCAATCATGTTCACGTAAAAAAGTTTGTACGTAAATATACGTTAAGCACTTAAAGTAACAACAGGCATCAGGAATTTTTTAGCGTATGATCATCCACAAATTACGTAATTGATACGTAAAATACATGAATTTTCAACCAAATAGTTGAGTTTTCCTCTCAAAAAAATACATTTTAAGTGGAATAATTATACGTTTTCAGTTGAAATAGTTCATTTTCAATCAAGAAAAAGGGAATTTTAAACCAAAGTGATGAAAAAAAAAATGAATTCTCAACGAAAAGTGTAATAGCTGATATTTCCAATAATATTTATTTTAATTTTCAATCAAAAACACTTTAATTAAAGTAAAAAATACGGATTTTCAGCAAATTATGTAAATCCTCAACTAAAACAGACTAATTTTCAAAGCCACAGAGAGGAATTTTCAACAAAAGAGTTCTGTTCTCAACAAAGAAAGATTCTTATGTCAGTAAAGAAAAAAAACATCATGGAAAATGGTCAGTTTTCAAGCAAGCAGATTAATTTTTAACCAAGAAGATTAGAACTCTATCAAAAAAGATCAAATTTCCACACAAAAATGAAATAGTTAAATTTTCAGTTAAAAAATTAATTTTCAATAAAAAGAACGGAGTGTCTCGTCGTCCCGAAATTCGGGATGAGTAGTGAAGTCTTTTTCATAAGCTTGGCTAGTCGTCCCGAATTTTTGGGACGACTAGTCCATCCCCTTTTCCAACTCCCCCAATTTTTCGGGGCGACTAGCAACAGTCTAAAACGAAACTAATTTTCAACCGGAAAATGAATTTTCAAAATCCTACAAAATCCTGGGATAATATTATAGCAAGCCACACTAACCTTGAAACTTTTATTTTTTGACATTTTTTTCTATGAGTTCAAAAATTACGGTAAATATTTTATATGTAGAGATTGTGGCGATATTAATAATAAAAATGAATAAAAATTTAATTTTTTGATATCTTATTAGCTTCAAGAGTAGAATTTACTTACTATTATCAAAAACTAACCAATTTTGAGTTGGTTTTTTAATTGTTATAAAACCTTTGAAAACCCGAAATTTAATAATTAAAAACAGAGGAATTGAATCGGAAAATTAGATTAATTAAATTTAAAAAATTGCAGTACAATTTTTATTCAGCGATTTAAGAAAACAATTTTTTTGCGAATTTTTACTTCGTAAAAATTGACTTTTGTTAATTTTCACATTCTCATCAGAGAATAGAAAAAAATTGTAGACTCATCCTGATTAAAAAAGGCAAATAATGGATAATACAATTTATTAATATATTCTTCTACATTTTTGATTAGGTATTGCATTTGATATATATTAATATTCAAAAAGTTTTTCAGACTTTATATAAGACTGATTATTTGATGTAGAATGTCTTAATCTTCATCATACTTAATTTAAAAAATTTAAATTAAAAATTGACAAAATGCTAAGTTTGTGCACTTGAAATCTCCCGGTTATTTTTCGATCCGTGCAGTTGCGTTCCTGGCGGCAATATGCTGAACTATAGTTGTATTTGTGATCAGCTGATATCACTGTCAAAAAATGCATAACGTGAAAATGACGTGAAGAACAAGAAAGGGGAATCACATTTCGAGCAATTACTTAAAAATCATCCAAACTACGTCGTCGTTCCACAATTTTATTATCTACTTAAACTTCAGGTAATTTTATAAGAAAAATTGTATAAACAATTTTCTACAATGGTTTAAAATAAATCTCTGTTCTAACCTAATTTGGATTTCTCGCTCGTACATAAACAACTTATTTTTAACATGTAATTCTCTTAATATTCTAGTAGCTTCTACATATTGTATTGATATACTTTCAAACTCTATTCATAAAGTACTCTAACATAATTTTGTTTTAAATTTTACACAATTACTCCAGTTATACTTATAACGGCGGCACATTTCTCTTCCAGGTGTTTTTTCTACTATGAAATGGTTTCCCTTCATAAAAGTGCAAATTCAGATATGAGTATCCTGAGTGGAATAGAAATTCCCGAAGATGATAATCTTGAATCACAATATGCTCTTCGAGTTGCATTTCAAACAATGAAAGAACGTTGTCAGCACTTGCAAGCAAGATTAGCTGCTGTCGAAGAAGAAAATGTTCGTTTGAGATTAGAATGTGGAAAAGACGGATCTGCAAGTGCAGTCAGAAGTGAACTAAATTCGGAAGAGGATGAAGTTCTCGTTTTAAGGGTTTGTACATTGCAATATTTATCAGTTATTTCAACTAACATTTTTTTGCTGACCGTACTGCTGGTCGAAATTGGCGAAAAGTAGTTTTCCTTCAGAATTAATTTGTTATTAAACAACAATGAACGTATTACTTTTTTAAACAAAGTGCATTGCTTTTAGTCATCACTCATGTTTTGAGAATACACCATAAAAATTTCAAGCATTGTTAATAACAAATGGCAAAATAATCAAGAGTTGTTTTTTTTATAAAACATCGATTTTCGATCGGAAAATTTTGTAAGCTTCTATTGTTTATCTTGAGTAATAATTGTCGAATGAAAAGGTTTGGCAAGAAAAATTTCTCGGTTGTGACAAGGTGAATACGAAGGTATATTTGGTTTTACGTTTCGTCCCACTTTTTTTCATTAATCGATTTTCCCGAGTGTACGGTACTCGTACGCGTTGTTCGAGCGTAGAAGTATATTCGTGAAATCCCTTTAAATAACATTTAATTTGTTTCGTAAATTATAAATTATTTCAAATCCCTTAAAATCAGCGGAATCGCTAAGAATCCCTTCATATTCAATGAAATTTCATTTCTTTTTCAAAGTGCTCTAAAAATCTTTGGAAATCCTACAATATTCTTTAAAATCCCTTGACATTTTTTATTTGTCTTAAAATCCTTAAGAATAATTTGAAATCCCTAGAAATCATTGGGAAACGTAAAAATCCATTCAATAAATCATTCGAAATCCCTTGAATTTAATTTAAGTTGAACTTTTTCTTTAAAGTTCTCTAAAAACTCATTTAAATGTCTAGAATTATTTAAAAGCCCTTGAAATCCTTGGAAATTTAATAAAATTATTGAATCTGGTGAATTCCCTAAATATCTTGCAATCGCTTGTAATTATTTATGAATATCCCTTTATGAAGGGATCATTGCATTTATTTTCCAAAGTTCACTGGGAATCCCTTCAACATCTTTGAAAAACTTAAAAATCGGCTAAAATCCCTTGAAAAGTTTAGATGTTTTTTGACATCTCTGGAAAAAAAATTATTCCTTGAAAACTGACGAAATCTTATACAATTAGTTTACATATTTAGTAATCCTATACAATCATTTTAAATGCCCTTAAACTCGTGGAAGACCTATGCAATTGATTTAAATCCTTTGAAATCCCTTAAAACCTCGTGATAAGTTTGAAAAAAATTTTAATTTCGTGAAATTTTTATAAAATCTAACGAAATCGATTAAAGTAAATTAAAATTCTCTGGAATACAAAATAAATTGAATATATTTATTAAAGCTCTAAAAAAAGCGATTAGATCCTTATAAATCATGGAAATCATTTAATCTTGTGAAATTTCTTGAAATACTTTTAAATCCCTTGAAATCGGTAGGAATCCCTTCAAAAATTAAGTTTTATTTATTTTCCTAAGTTCAATAGAAATATTTTTAAATGCTCGGAAATGTTTGGAAACATTTGAAATCCTCTAAAATCGCTTGAAAACTGATGAAATCTTTTACAATTAGTTTAAATCTTTAGAAATCTTATAGAATTATTATAAAAACCTTAAAACCCATGTATGTCCCTCGAAATTTGTTAAAATCTCTTGGAATCCCTTAAAACCTCCTGATATATTCGGAAATCTTTAGCATTTCGTGGAATCTTTATGAAATCTAAAAAAATCGCTTAAAAACAATTAACAGTCTCTGGAACTTAAATTAAATTAAACTTATTCATTAAAGTTCTCTGCAAGAACCGTTTAAGGCCCTATAAATCTTTCAAATCCATTAATCTTGTAAAAATCGTTGAAATACCGTTAAATCCCTTGAAATCTTTGAATTTTCTAGGAATCCCGTCCATTTGTAGTTGAAAATTGATATTTTTTGTTGACAGTTTATCTTTTTGTTGGAAACTTCAATTTTCAGTGTGAAAATTCAACTGACTTCTTAAAACTTCGTCGTTTTTGCTTAAAAATTAAACTATTTGGTTAAAAACTATTTTTGTTTGAAAATTTGATCATTTGGTTGAAAGTTCATCTTTGTAGGTTGAAAATTAAACATTTTTGTTATTATTCAACTTTTTTGTTGAAAGTTTAATTATTTTGTTGAAACTTGAACCATTTTCTTAAAAAGTTAT
>CAKNXH010001964.1:107673-122740 GCA_932178445.1 Andricus quercusramuli
AATTTTAGGAAAAAGTGGAAGAATTAACAAAGCAGAGGTCACAACTTAATCACCATATATTTATGGTAGCAGCTGAAAATCGACAGCTGTGGAATAGATTAACAAGATTGACGAGGGCCAACAAATCGTTGGGGAACCGATTGACTAAAATATCAGACACACTCAAAAAGCATCCATCAACTCAACCAGTAGATATTTTAGCGTATAGCTTTAAGGAAGTTTCATGTCCCGATAAGACTGAGCCTCAAAAATCTCAACTTTCAACTGATGGAGGTTTGTTAAAAACACTTTAATGTCATAATTCCTTCACTGTAATCATTTCTAATGAAAAAAGAAGATGAATCTCTTTTTTTGACAGGTGCGAAAGATCAGAGTTTAGAAGAAATTTCTCTCAGGCTCATCAACAGCATAATGTTAGAAAAATCAGATTTAGAACAGCAGTGCGCAGAGGTAAAATTCCTTGTGTTTTATTTAGAATCG
The DNA here is from genome assembly GCA_932178445.1 of Andricus quercusramuli. Lineage (NCBI taxonomy): Eukaryota > Metazoa > Arthropoda > Insecta > Hymenoptera > Cynipidae > Andricus > Andricus quercusramuli. Next base: position 108,154 of record CAKNXH010001964.1, read on the forward strand.
ATTATAAAATTGTATTTCATTTATTATTTTCTACTTGAATAAGTTTGATATATCCTTTCCAGATGGTAGAACTACAAAGCAGTTCGGATTTGAATTTACAAAACGTGGGATTCACTTATCCTGAAGATCTTGATACGGATTCCTTAGAGCAATTAAAACACCATGACATTAGATTGTCTCAAACGAAAGATGCGCTTTTAAGTCAGCAGACGAGATTAAAGAGAATAATTGAGAAGATTAAGACTTTAAAAAAAGGTAAGTATTTTCACCAGAATATTCATTCTAAGATAATAAAATATAACAGGGTTGCTGGCCTCGGATTCCACACACTAGTCTCACTAGTTGACACTTTTTTTGAGCGATGACACTATTTTCTCATTATTATCCGCTAGTGTCACTATTTCTTTACTTTTCCTTTACAAATATTATTAAACTTCCACCTACCGCCCTCTGTCTTACGTATTTTTTTCTGACTAACTTTTTTTCGTGAATTTGTTCAGGGTTCATCCAAAACTAACGTGAGACGCTGGGGGGGGGGGGTCTTATTATTGAATTTTTAACGAAAAAAGATTAATTCTAAAAAAAAATGTAATAGTTGGTATTTTAACCAAGAAAATATTTTTATTTTTATTTAAAAACAGTTAATTGAACCAAAAAGGACGAATTTGCAACAACATCGTTGAATCTTCAACAAAATCAGATTGATTGTCAATAAAACTTTAAAAATCTTTTTATCTAAAATGATCACCCTTCTACGAAATAGTTGGATTTTCAGTCCGAGAATATGAATTTTCAACAAAAAAGTTCATTCTCACCCAATAAGTCAAATTTTCAATAAACTAGTTAATTTTCAGTAAAAAAAAAATTAAATTTTCAACAACAAAAAAATAACTTTATTTTCAACTAAAATTATGCATTCAAACCAATAATCTAAACTTTTTAGAAAGTTCTTCAACCAAGGAATTGATTTTTCAACCTAAAAATATGAATTTTTAACGACAAATGAAATATTTAATATCGGAACAAAAATGTATTTTAATTTAAAATTAAAAACAGTTTTAGGAAGATGAATTTTCAACGGAATACATCAATTTTCAAGCAAACAGTTCAATTTTCTATAAAATTGTTGAATTTTCGAGCCGAAAATACACATTTTCTACAAAGCAGTTGTATTGAACCAAAGAGGACAAATTTCCAACAAAATAGTTGAATCCTCAACCAAAAAAGACTAATTGTCAACCAATCAGTTGCATTTTTAACCAAAAAGATGAGCTTCATATAAAACAGTTGCATTTTTAACCAACTAATTCAAATTTCAATCAAGAAAATTCATATCCTACCAAAGAAGATGAATTCTCCACAAAATACGTACATTTTTAACCAAATAGTTGACTTTTCATCCAGCAAGATTAATTTTCTACAAAAGAAGGTAAATTCTCCACAAAATACTAAAATTGAAACCAAATAGTTAAATTTTCAACCAAGAAGATTTTTTTTCCTACCAAAGAAGACAAATTCTCCACAAAATACATACACTTTTAACCAAATAGTTGAATTTTCATCCAAGAAGATTAATTTTCTACCATGAATATGAATTCTCCACATAATACATACATTTTTAACCAAATAGTTCAATTTCCATCCAAGAAGATTAATTTTCTTCTAGTAATGACGAATTTTCAACGAAATACATACATTTTAACCAAATAGTTGAATTTTCAACCAAGAAAATTAATTTTCTACCAAAATGGTGAATTTTCAACAAATTACATCAATGTTGCAACTAAATAGTTTAAACAATGGATGTGATGTTAGTACACATTTGATTTAATTAATTTTGAGTTTATATTGTTTTTGTTTCTACAATTTTGTAACGAAATAGTTGAATTTTTAAACTGAAAAATATCCATTTTTAATCGAAGATGGAATAGTTAAGTTTTCATTCAAGAGAATTAAATTTCAAAAAAGAAACGAATTTTCTACAAAACAGTTGAATTTTCAACCAATCCGTTGTATTTTCAACAAAATAGTTCATTTTTCGGATTAAACAAAAATCAGTTTTGACCGCAAGAAAATGAATTTTCAACTGAAATTATTAATCTCCAACTAAAAAACTGAACTTTTAAGAAAGTAGTTGAATTTTCAACAACGAAAAATGTAATGCTTGGTATTTAAAAAAAAAATTAATATTGAAAATAAATAAATACATATGTGATTTAAATCTTCAAATAAAAAAGATTAATTTTTATCCAAACAGTTGCATTTTTTTACAAAAAAAAAAAATCAATTTCCTTCAAAATACATACATTTTTAATCAAATAGTTCAATTTTCGAGCCGAAAATACGAATTTTCTACAAAACAGTTGAATTTGCAACAACAAATTTAATTTTCAATCGAAACATTAATTTAAACAAGACGAATGTCCAAAAAATAGGTACATTTTCAAGCAAATAAAATTTGCTAGTCAAGAAAGAAAACAAAATTAAAATCAAATTCTTAACCAAAATTTAAAAGTAGACTTTTCAACCGAAAAGAATGAACTTTTTAATCAAAAATAATATTTTCTCTTTTGATTCTATTAATTCAGTTCGTATTTAAGTGGACAAACGAGAAAAAGGAGAACAGGGAAAAGACTGAGAAGCCTGCGATAAATAAATAAGAACATTGATAATTTATAGGCTAAAGAATGCAATTTTAAGTAAATTGAAGTTCATTTTTAATACTTTTAAAATATTAGTTTATGAAACTGGAAACTTTTCTTAAAAAATAAATTTCGGACTGCACATAAGTTTAGTGTTGAAAAATGTTATGACACTATTTTTTCAAAGGATCTCGCACCAAGTGTTAATGGCTTTTTGTGAAAAATTCTAAATCGATTTTTTTTTGTATTTTCGAACCTGCAGAGCAAAAATTTGAAAGAAAAAAAAAGTAAGAAAAATTGACAGTTTTTAGACAAACACTTGTCAAAGTTTCAGTTTTTACAAGTATTTTAATAGAAAAATGCTTATTTTAGTGAAATGTTTTTTCTCTCAAAACCTCTATGACAGATTTGACTAAAAGATTCACATTTTGACGACCAGACTTACCGAAACAAAATGTTTCACGAACTAGAAAGATTAAGGATTTTTTGGGTATACAGCATGTTTACAGCTAAAATTCAAAGACATACCCTTGTCGTCTACACCTTCCATACTTACTTTAATATGATTTCATATCCTCATAGATTAATTAGAAAAGCTTGTGTGATTTTAGTTATTAAGAAATGTATCTTGTACTTATTTTGAAGTCATTTCCTACCCGGATATTTTAATCTGAACATCTCTGGTTTTTTTGTTCATTAAGGAATGTCATTTTCCTGGTTTCAATGTTTAAGCGATGTTAAAATGTGAATCTTTCAGTCAAATCTATCATAGAGGTTTTGAGAAAAATAAACATATGTATCACTAAAATAAGCATTTTTCTATTAAAATACGTGTAAAAATTGAAGCTTTGACAAGTGTTTGTCTAAAAAGTGTCCATTTTTCTTACTTTTTTCTTTCAAATTTGCCCCCTGCAGGTTCGAAAATACAAAAAAAAAAATAGATTTAGAATTTTTTACAAGAAGTCATTTACTGTACGTTGGTACGGGGCCCCTTGAAATTTACAAAATTAATAAATTTTCTATTTACACTATTTTTGATCTCTGAAGTGAGTCCGAGGCCTGGGTTTGCTACAAGACCTGAAAAATCCATAGAATTTTGAAACCGGACTTCTTTAGAAATCCGGTATAATCACAACTTTGTCATAATAATCTTCTCTTTTACAGGCAAACCGTGTAAAACTTGCCGAAGTAACGCGTCCAAAAAAATGTGTCAAACCGGAACACAAATTGACTTGGACATTATTGTGAAAGAAAACCTGTCTGGGTCAAATATTCCCTCTTCTGAAAATTCAATCACAGAAGATTGTTCGAACTCCGAAGAAAAAGATAGTGATAGCAGTAATAAAATTTGTCCATTGTGTGGTGTTTCCTACGGAAAATCTACATCGTTTGCAGCTTTTCACGAACACGTCTTAACTCATTTTAATGGCGATGACTTTGAAGTGGCGCATTAGAGATAAATCTGTTCCCGATTTATGATTTTAGAATATGAATCTGTGTTAAACGAATTTTGAACATATTTTCGAATAATTGTTGAGATGAGAAACTTGTTTCACATGGTTAACTTTGTATTAGGTGTATGGTGCGATATACACAAAATTTACGAAAATTAACAACGGCTTTGTTATAAGAGCCCGCAGAGATCGAATGTAATACATGCTGTACATATATATATTATAATGTTAAATAAGTTGTATAAGAAAGAAAAATAGTCCAATTGAAATATATAATTTTTATTACTATAAAAATAAGACTTACTAGTAATTAGAGTACAAATTATAGCAAATTAGTATTCTAGACTAATTGTCAATTACTGCAAATTAAAGATACTTTTGAGGCCCAAAAACATTTGAATAATTTACAGTATTACAGTTTACGAAATGTGTGATGTTTTTTCTCTGAAACTAAGATTCGTTCCAGCATTATATAGTCTTTGGAAAATCCTTTAAAAAATGTTGAAAATTAAGTTTAATGGAGGAAAAGTAGATTAGGAATAAAGTGAAAACCTATGCAGTTTAGGAAATTTAAATGAAAAACTAGGTTTATGTACTTCCTATTTATTTTTTATACTCCGCAGATAAAAAACAATGTATCCAATTACAACAAACTGAATAAATCTCTTGAAGAATTAATCTACCATCTTTAATGAGAATTTATATTTACGCTAGATTTGTAGGTTTCACTTCCGTACTATCTGATGGTTCTTGTGTTGTTGGCTGCAGCAAATTTTTATGGAACCACTCTGGTCTTTTTTTAGGCAGTTCGACTATACGCTGATTCTGTATAGAGAAAATATTATGCAATACAATAGAATAATTAGATTTTAACTACAAAATTCTTGGAAATTAAAAAAAATTAATAAAAAAGAGGAAAAGAAAACATCCTCCAAATCCCTTTCCTTTTTTTATCGTCTTCTTTTTACTTTTCTAATTGATTTTTTTAAACAGAAATAATTAAGGATGAGAGAAAAAAGAAGGAAGGAGATTAGGTTTCTTTTTTTTTTATTTTCAGGGCTGCCACACAGTCACTTAAATCACCTTTTTTTTAAAGTCACTTTTTTAAAAGAAAAAGGTCACTTTAGTCATATTTACGTATACCGTAAATTCTGAATTTTTTATTTTTTCTCCGTACAGAAACCTATCTCAAATTGCATAAGGAAAATTTTCTTATTTCAGCATACAAATTTGAAAAATGGCTACAAGTATGAGAAATCTGACAAAAAAATGAAGATTACGAGGTGAGCTTCAATTTTAAAGATTAAACTCATGTTTTCAATAAAGCCATGAAAGTTCTGAGAACTAGTTATGTTTTTAGTTTTTGTTAAAACACAATTTTCATTAATTATTTTCCTATGATGTTATTTTTTAGTACAAGACTATAAGTATGATTTCAATTAATTCAATTTTACATTGTAGAATTTGAGATTTTCTCTATTCTGTAATGTACATAAATGTAATTTTTATTCATGTTTTGTGTTCAAAATTAGTCACTTTTTAGATTAAATTAGTTACTTTTTCTACTTTTTTCAAGCACATTAGTCTGTGGTAGTCCTTTTTTTAATTTCAATGGAGATATTTAAGAGCGTGTTATCCAAATTCAACTGATTGGGTTCTTGGTATTTTTTTATTTTCCAAGAATTTTGTTTAAAAAGGAATTCAAATTTTGATTAATTCTGAATTTAGTTTCTTAAATTTTGATTGGAATTTATTTAAATTACTTTTTTACGTAAGTTGATCTGAATTTCGTATTAAAACATTAAATTGGTATACCTTCCAAAACTCTTTCGTCTTATCCACTTTTTCACCTTCGTAAAGAACAATAACTTCTTTTTCAACTGGATCGAGTCCTAAATTCTGTACAATTGCTTCCTGCATTTTAGTAGTTTCTTCTTTGATTCTTCCATAACAGCGTGCTATAAAAAGTTGAAGATATATTAACTTAATTCGGAGTTATTAAATTATAATAAAATAATAATTAATTAAGAATCAATTTTTATGATTTAAGATATTACCGCAAAGAATTCCTGCTTCGTGAGCGTGGCCACAAGAGTGACACGTAACAAGATTCGTCCTTGGTTTTAATAGTTTCAGGTGATATTCTGGATGTCCAAATTTTCGCCTCCAACGTTTTTCTATAGTTCTCCTGTGTTTCGGAACAGCCCAAAAAATGCCTTCTCCCCAGATGTCTTTCAGGGAAAATGAACTTCCCTTATAAGTGAGGTCATTCCATTTATCATGATTAACTTCAATTGCAGCAAGAGCTTCTGAAAAAAAAATATTAATAAATGCTAAACCTCTCCTGTGTCATATATTTTGTACTAATCTCCAGAATGTCTTAAAAAATTAGGACATGAGAATGACAACTGGATAAGAACTAATTTTTTGAAATTCTGTTTTTAACGATTTCGAGTACATACATCTTAGGAATAAGTAAAAATTCTTTCTTCTTTCACTTTCAAAAATGAATTTAAATATAAAAAAGTTTGTCATTGCCCTGAAACATTGTAAGGGTATCTCGTGATACGTATGTCTCAGTTTCGCACCTCATTACTTTACTTTAAAAATGAGACATTTATTATTTCCAAACTTGTTTTTTTAAGTTCAGATTTTGGCAGAATCTAAGGAAAAGTCAGCACAGTTTTGTGAAAACTTAAATTAAATCCTATGGAAATTTATTTTCAAAATAGGCCCAAGACATTTTTGTTATTTAGACTTTTTTCAAAATATTTCTGAAAGAGTGGTAAAATATAATATTTCAACCAAGTATCAATGGACGCAGAAATGTTATGTCTTTTATCCTACTATGAGAGAAAAATATAATTTGTGTTATTATCAAAATTAGATGATTTGAAAATGGTATTAAAAAGTCAATTGTACTATTAAATTGTTATTTTATTTAATATTTGTTTCATTTTGTTATTGTTCTTATACAAAAAAAAAAAAAAAAAATTAGTATGAAATATTCGCTCTTCAAATTAATGATCACTCAAAATGGAACATACAAAGAGTATAACAAAATTCACAAAAATAAACTGGAAAAACTTCCACCTTATATGCTATGATTAAAAATAGAACGAAAACTACTAGTATAAATACTGACATAAATGAAAAGTAAAATTTGAAGAAATAAACTTGTAATTAAAAATTTGTCGGATCAAATACGTACTTTGATGTTCACAGAAACGTGAAAACAATTTATTGGCAAATTGCATTTTTTCATCCTTTTTGAATTTTGAATTTTTTTTACCCTTAAACCTTATAAACTATTTTCAATTTCATAATAATTTTAAATTAATAGATTCATAATTGAACGCTTTAATTCAATTTCCAATCCGTTCAAAGACCGTTTAAGTTTAAAATATTTTATTTATTACCCATCAATTTCAAATTTTTTGTAATATTAAAAAAAAGGAAATTTCTGATATGCATATATTATATATTATACTATATAAAAATTATACAACAATTGAACAATTATGTATTTCACGAGACTTGAAATAAAAATAATTTAATTCCTAATTTAAAAAGTGTTTGATTTAATGAAACCTAAAATCGTTCAATCTTCAATGTTTCCGACTTAAGATTGCTTCAAAAATATACAATTAAAAATTGTTCATAATAAAATTCAAAAAAGTTCTACTTTGAGTGCTTTAATTTGCAGTTCAGTTTTGATTTTATTACTTCAAATGAGACAATTTTCAGCTTTAAGAGTTCGAATTTTTTAATTTTGATGACCGTGAAGATGTATTTTCAACAAAAATGCTGAATCTTTAACTGGAATCGTTGAATTTTCAGTAAAAAAGATTAATTTCTACCAAAAAAGACGAAATTTCAACAAAATATATCAATTTTCATCTAAGAAATATAAATTGTCAACCAAAAATTGAATAGTTGAATTTTCAGTTAAAAAAATTAATGCTCAACCAAGGAGATGAATTTTCCACTAAAATGATGAATCTTCAACTGCAATAGTTGAATTTCAAACAAAAAAGATGAAGTTTTAACTTAAATGATGTATCTTTAAATAGAATTGAATTTTCAATGAAAAAGATTAATTTATATAAAAAAATGAATTTTCAACTAAATTGATGAAATATTTAACTAGAATAGTTACATAGTTACAATACAATCAAATTATTTTCCAACCAAGAAAAAACTTGTTAGCAAAAGTCGTTCAAGTTTCAACTGAAGTAGTTATATTTTCAGTCAAAAAAATTAATTTTCAGCTACAAAAAACTAATTTTCAACAAAATAGCTCATTTTTTAACCAAAGAGGTCAATTTTCAATGAAAATGATGAATCTTCAACCATAAATAGTATATTAAGATATTAAGTGCACCAACTCAATAGAGGTTAGGATCACGACACTCAAACTCAACTTTGAAAAAAGTAATTAAAGTAGAAAATGATGATTCAAATTACTTACGTGGTGGAAATCCTCCTCTAAAAATTAATTCCACAAAACGATCGACCTTTTGCAAAGCAACATTTAACCGGTTAATAATATTCGACACCATCCTTTATTTTTAACTTTTTATTTGTTCTTGGTTATGTTACTGTGTGTGTGGATCAGCCCTATCCGACTCTAAAAAAGATGGCCGGTCCTTATTGCTATGATTTTCTATGTGCAAAATTTCGCCGCATGGCGGCGCTTCTCGCACGTGGCCCGACTTCAACATGAAATCCAATGGAGAAAAGATAAAAAAAACCTAAAAATGTAAACATTTAGCAAGTTCAAAGATGATTAAATTACAAAACTCATTATTTTCGTTAGTACAAATATTTCTAGAGTGTTAATTACATGTATAACAATGATATAACAATAAAATAACATGTTAAAATAATGGATAGAGTGAAATAAATTGTGAAATAATTATTTCCTAATGTACGTAATTTTCAGAAATAAGTGGAATTTAATTAATTTTATAGACGAATTGACCTTAAATTGTTTTAAACACATAGAAATTGTTTTATAAAACAGTTTTATTCAAAATTTGTTGAAAAGAGGAAATAAATATATCCAGTGTGAAAAATATACATTTTTGTGTCTCTATAAAAGACTGTTGAGCGATATATGTTTCATATATTTGCTTTTTTATAAGCACATTAACTTGAGGAATAATGCAATACGTTAATTTATTTACCGCAGTATTACGCTTAGCTTCACTGCTATTTTCAAAGCGATAACATTTATTATACTTTATAATAAGATAAAATCGAATATCATCACACAGCTTTATTGCTGCTTTTCTCAGAACAATTAAATCTTTGAATTTATTAACATTATGAATTAAGTATTATATACAGCTCTGAGATTCTTTTATAATAGAATACATTTATATAAATGTATTATGCACAGCTTTGTTGCTTTTTTCGTAGAAAAAAAGGTATCGCCTTTTTTCATCCGTGGTATCAAATAGTTTTCCTGCAATAAGTAGAAATAAAAAATATCGCATTCAAAGTAAATTTAGTTTATACTATTTATTTAAAATTAGATTTTACCCCTTAGCTTGACAATGCGCTTTTTTATGCTTCTTAAATAGAATTTTAAAGTTGAAAATTAAAAAATAATTGTTTGACAGAAAATATTCTACTGAAAAATTCGCAACCGAGTCTAAGGGTTATTTAGAAAGAATTTTGGAATTGTGTCGCCTTTTTTCAGCCGTGGTATCAAATAGTTTTCCTGCAATAAGTAGAAATAAAAAATATCGCATTCAAAATAAATTTAGTTTTATACTATTTATTTAGAATTAGATTTTACCCCATAGCTTGACAATGCGCTTTTTTATGCTTCTTAAATAGAATTTTACAGTTGAAAATTAAAAAATAATTGTTTGACAGAAAATATTCTACTGAAAAATTCGCAACCGAGTCTAAGGGTTATTTAGAAAGAATTTTGGAATTTTAGAATCATATTAAATACGTAAAAAGTACTAGCATTTAGACCCTCCAGCTATCCCCTAGGAAAAAGTAGTATAGCAAAATCATTATAGGCCTATAATTATTTTCCTATAATGAATTTCCTGTAATTTTTTCACGATTATAGGACTAATTATAAGAATAATTATTCGATTAATTATAGGAAAATAATTATGGAAATTAGTAATATTAAAATAATGAAATAATAATTGCAAAAAGTATAAGATACTCATAGGTTTTAAGTTTCATTATACCCACATTGTTAAACAAAGCTTCTTTAAATATGTAAATTTTTATGTTCGTTTGTGTGAGCAGTACCAAATAAATGATTAATTTATACTTTCCCAGTAAGAAGGCTTGCATTGATCGGGATTGAAAAATGTAATTCACTTCAATACCTGATTTTGCCGGTCCTCTCCTAAACCGTTGGGGAAATAGGTATGAGAAAAAATCAATCTCCTTCATTGCACCTTGACAAATTTAACAAAACAGTACTGAAAGGAATTTAAAAATACGAAAATCCGTAGGATCAATAAAATTGAATCCCTGCCAATGAACGTCGAAAATTGCACAGAACGGTACCGAAGGGGATTGAAAAGTTCGAGTTAATTATTTATTTACTACTCAATAAAATATATACATTGAACAGAAACCATTTTTTACAATCTTTGATCAGTTAAAGATTTATGTGATTATCATTACAATCCTTAAAATTATTAATTTTAACAACCTTTTTCACTTCATTTATAGCTTATACCTTCAAAAGTATAATATATTCATTTATATTTTTATTTATTTAAAGATACCAAAGATCATATTCATAAGATTAACGAAAATTGAAACTTTTAAACTTATATTCCAGAAAAATGGATTTAAAATATTTTTAAACAGATATTTTCTGAAGGTATCAGTGGGAATTAAATCCATTTGAAATATATGCTACATTTTGGAATTCGAAACAATATCAGAAAGATTTATTCTGAAGGTATTAGAGGGAATTAAATAAATTTAAAATAAATTCTACTTTGCGGAATTAGGAACAATTCAGTATACATATTTTCTGAGAGGAATGGAAGGAATTAAATAAATTTGTAATGTATCCTACTTCACGAAATTGAAAACAATTAATTATAGATATTTTTTGCAGGTACTGTAAAGAATTAAATAAATGTAAATTTTATCCTGTTTCTTGAACACAAAATAATTCCGAGAGTCGTTGTTGTCGCTATGGGAACTTCAGGGAATTAAATTTTTAGAAAAAGTATTACTCTCTTGCGGATTGGAGTTCGGTGGAAGAATCAGGTTTTAAATAAGATAGAAAAATGTTCATTTTGTCGCTGAAGTCGGAATTTCACCATTCTTTTCAATTCAAGCCTTCTTACTGGGTTATTCTACTTTTTGCAATAATTATTCCAATATTATTAATTTCTATAATTATTTTCTTACAATTCTTCCTATCATTATTCCTGTAATCGCGCAAAAAATTATAGGAAATTAATTATAGGAGAATCATTATAGTCCTATAATGATTTTCAACGACAATAAAAGATCAGAAATCCAGATATAAGAATTTTATTTATCTTTATTTTTAATTGTTTACTCATTTTTTAAGCCAAAAAAATATCCCGAACGAAAAGGAATTTAGGTGAAGAATATAAATATAATCATCAGATGAGGAACAGCCACAGCGGGGATCGGATCGAACGACAGATATTTTTAGGTTAAAATTCGGACATTGCAATTAAAGCAATTAAAATCGAAAATTCAACATCTTCATTAATTTTTTAAATTCTATTCGAACAAATATATATATATATATATATATTAATTATTATTTATACATTCCGATGCTATAACAGTTCCAACAGGATCCTTTATCACTTCCCTTTTTCAAACAATGTCATTGGAAAGAAAATGTTTCTCGCAAACAAACTGGCCAGCTGTTACTAAAAAACCTTCCCTTTTTATTGCTCTCTGATATTCAGCAACAAAATTTTGATGCAATTTCAAAAAATGAATTTTTTCACCGTTCTGACGACTCGAATGGTAGCCGGATTGACAGTTTGGAGCGATGCTTTTTACCATATTTTTTTCTTTTTTTTCACACAATAAATTATGACATTCTTACTCGTATCCACCGCTTTAAATTTTTGCACTTTTGTAAACATTTTAGGCTTACATTCTATGAAATATTATATCAACATTATTGTTTTGAACAAAAATTCCCGTTTAGCTGCATGTTAAAGCAGGGCCACGTGCGAGAAGCGCCGCCACGCGGCAAAATTTCGCACATAGAAAATCATAGCAATAAGGACCGAAAATTTTCTAGCTGAAATATAGAGAGTCGGATAGGGCTGGTGTGGATGGATGGATGGATGTGATCAGCCCTATCCGACTCCCCGACTTTTTGTACAGCAGCCGTTGTAGCTTACAGGTTCCACATGACGGGTGAATTCAGCCGCTAGCCACCAGATAGCGCCTCATTCGTCCTGTTCCAGAAAAGCATTGGTCTTATGGAAAAGTCAATAATTAATATTAAATAGAAACATTCCCGATCATTTCAGTGTGCAAAATTAAGACCAACAACTCTTTGGTGGGTAATTGATATTTGAAAAATATAAAAGTCATTGAAATCTAAAAGGATTATTGGAAAAACATTGTTTTAAAAGTGCTATATATCGCAGTATTCTCAAAATTTCATATGTGGGGAGTAAATTATTCCCGCTACGTTACTGCTCGCCGCCATGTTGCGCATGTGCGGTAAGAGCCCGCAAATTCTCACCGGTACACGGTACACCTTGCCGTCTCGAACGACGCAAGTCAGTCTGCTTCAGTCTGCTTCCGCTAGCGCCTAGAACGAGTTGTCTGCTCGTGTGCGCTCTCTCTCTCTGTATAAGGGACACTTCCCTCTACAATGTTTTATCAGTAAAACTTAATTATCCGCTCTAATGTGTGTCTCATTCTATTTAACTACCTTCTGGTGAGGTTATATGGGGACCTCGTGAATATTCACTCGTCTGGTGAATCCTGGAATTATCTACAATTTCAAACTCGGGAATCTTCCCGCTGCACATAAAATCACATAAATCTCCATACATATAATGCAAACAAAATTTAAAAACGTTAAACAATTTATATTCATAATATTTTGATTTATTCTAATGGCACTTTGATATAAAATTATCAAAATTATAACTTTACATATGTTTGATAATAACAATAGGTATTTAACATGTGGAAGTAAGTATGTGTTTTTTGATGAAATGTTTAATAGGTACTATAAATTAAGAATAACATTTATTAATAACAAATATAAATTAATTTTATAATAAATTGGATGTCAGAACCCTATTGACAAAATAAAGATCCTAAGAGAAAATGAAATATAATAATAAAGAACGTAACAAAAAAAAAATTATAATACAAAAATATTATAGAAACTTGAATAATGAAATTAGCAAATGTAATAGTATCTTTATATCTTTTTGTATAATAAATCAGGAATTAAAAAATCCTTAATTTTAATAATTCAATTTTTAAGAACGAGAACAAATTCTTTGGCTAAATATAACAAGTTATTTAGCTGTGCATTTTAGAAAAATATACTGAATTTGTTGATTTTGCGAATATTTACTTATTCGTGTAATTCATTCACCCCCCCCCCCCTCTTTTTCAACGTATATTTTGTAAAAGAAAGTTTATTTTATTCCTTGATAACAAAATATGATACAATAATTATGTGTTTGAATTATAGAAATATTTCTACACCAACATTTTAATTGGCTTGTTGTATTTAGCCAAAAAAAATTTTCTCGTTCTTCAAAATTGAATTATTAAAATTTAGAATTATTTAATTCCTAATTTATTATACTAAAAAAATATTAAGATACTATCACATTTGCTATTTTCATTATTCAAGTTTCTATAATATTGTTATATTATAATTTTTTCTTGTTACGTTTTTTATAATAATATTCAACCATTTAGTTACGAAATTCATCAATTCGTTTAGAAATTCATTTTTTGTTGTTAAAAATTCGTCGTTTTGAATAGCAAATTGATCAGTTCGGTTGAATGTTTGTCCTTTTGCTTGAAAAATTTATCTCTTTTAGTAGAAGTGTCATATTTTTGGTTTAAATATGAACTGTTACGAATTTTTGTTAAAAATCTATCTTTTTAGGTTGAAAAAACTCCGTATTAACAAAATTTTTAATTTCAGATAACTCAAGTTCCAAATGCGTGTGAACTGTACACGTTTTAGAAAGAAATATTTCAGATTTGGATGAATTTATTTTTAAAGAATATATGTTTAGAAATTCCTGTGATTTAAAAATACATGAAAATTAAATTCATCGTCTTTGGAGAAAACTTATTTAAATTATTGAAATTAGTGAAGTAAGCATTAATTTTGAAATATTTTCTTTATCATTGCATATATTTTAAATCGGAGTTTAATAGCACTTACGTAAATTAAGTTTAGAATTTACAAAATAACATCGTTTAGAAATACAAAATACATATATATGT
>CAKNXH010001964.1:127740-155165 GCA_932178445.1 Andricus quercusramuli
AACATGAAAAAAATTGAATTGTTTGAACATTTGATTTAATTTGTTCAAATCTGATTTGAAATATCATAGGATTTTATGCTGAAAGGAAGAAAACTTAAGTCACTACATACTGTAGTGACATTATTTTGTGGAAACTTCGTTTTTTCGATTAATATAACAAGCCAATTAAAATTTTTGTGTAGAAATATTTCTATAATTCAAACACATCCTTATTGTATTATATTTTGTTATCAAGGAATAAAATAAACTTTCTTTTACAAAATATACGTTGAAAAAGATGAGGGGGAGGGGGGAATTAATGAATTACACGAATGTATAAATATTCGCAAAATTAAAAAATTCAGTATATTTTTCTAAAATGCACAACTATATAACTTGTTATGTTTAGCCAAAAAAATTTTTCTCGTTCTTAAAAATTGAACTATTAAAATTAATAATTTTTTAATTCCTGATTTATTATACAAAAAAAAATATTAAGATGCTATTACATTTGCTGATTTCATTATTCAAGTTTCTATAATATTTTTGTATTATAATTTTTTCTTGTTACGTTTTTTATTATTATATTTCGTTTTCTCTTAGGATTTTTATTTTGTCAATAGGGTTCTGACTTCCAATTTATTATAAAATAATTTTTTATATTTGTTATTAATAAATGTTATTCTTGATATATAGTACCTATTAAACATTTCATCGAAAAACACATACTTACTTCCACATGTTAAATATACCTATTGTTATTATCAAACATATGTATAGTTATAATTTTGATAATTTTTATATTAAAGTGCCACTAGAATAAATCAAAATATTATGAATATAAATTGTGTAACGTTTCTAAATGTTGCTTGCATTATATGAAATTTTGAAAATACTGCGATATATAGCACTTTTAAAACAATGTTTTTTCAATAATCCTTTTAGATTTCAATGACTTTTATATTTTTCAAATATCAATTACCCATCAAAGAGTTGTTGGTCTTAATTTTGCACACTGAAATGATCGGGAATGTTTTTATTTAATATTAATTATTGACTTTTCCATAAGACCAATGCTTTTTTGGAACAGGACGATCGACGCGCCGCCCGACGGATTAGTTCACCCGTGAAGTGGAACTTGTAAAAGCGACAACTACTTTTCTCTGTAGTCGGATAGGGCTGGATGTGATGTTCATAATCGATCAGTCGATGTCGATTCGAGATAAATCGTATTGAAGTTCAAAAGTTCAAACAGAGTTCAACAATTTTTATTTCATTATTGCGTGAAACATGAGGTTAAATTATACTTGATAAAGAAATTGTTAATACTAAAGACACATAATGAAAACTAAAACTAGAAAACAAACACGTAAGCGCTCTACTCGCGATTATTATTTGTTCAGAGTTATGCAATTTTTAAATTAAAATATAAATGAATTGAGCTAGTATCTACGTATTATATAAAATAATAAAAAGCAAGGGCAATATTTTTTATAATTAATAAAAATTTATATCTTAACTTAAAACTAAAATTATCTAAAATAGAAATTTTTATTTTTGAAGTACAGTTATTACATTTTAAAATAGCCGACGTCGGCTATTTTGCCATACTTGAATATGGATGTCGAAATAGCCACTCCGTTTAAGATAACCGATTTCTATATTTTCGTTAAAAATAAAAATTATCGTTAAAAGAAACTAACCTAACATTTGTTTAAAATGGTAAATCTTATTTCAAACATAATTTTTTTAAATAAAAAATCACCGATTTTCCGTGAAAAGTATTTACATGATAGAAAATTGTTCCAAAATTGTAAATCTTCATTGAAACTTATGCCGATATCCGGTGAAAAACGCAAACCTAAACTGAAATTCTTCAAAAATTTTTTTAACTTTTTTGAAAATCAATGACTTTTTAAATTAAAAATATCGATTTCCGGTAAGAAAAATACCAACATCACCTAAAATTGTACAAAAATAGTAAATCCACTGGGCGCGCGACTGTTGGATTTCGCGCTTCGCGCTCGATCATATATTTATCTCGCGCTTCGCGCTCGATTATATATTCACCTCGCGCTACGCGCTCGGGCGTATTCACATCGCGCTTTACGCTCGATTCCTCTAGATCTTTGAACCTCGTGTTCGACTTCGATGAAAAGAAAAAGTTTATTTTTAAATATTAGAAAATTATCAAAACCTCTACATATGAAGTGATTGTTAAATTTGTTTTTATTTTAGACTGAAGAGGAAATTTATTTACTCAAGGTTCTATCGACCTTAAGGAACACATTCTCATCCAGATACTCGCGCTTCGCGCTCGATATTTGATTTCAAATTCATTTGAACCTTGCGTTCCACGCTCGGTTCTGTGCACCGTATAATAGAAACAAAAAAGTTTGAGCGCACTTACGGCGCGCGATTTTGGCGTCGCGCTTCGCGATTTGTATTTGATTTCAAATCAAGAATAATTATATAAATTAAGCGACAAATTTTATTAGTTAAAATGTTATTTTAGATTTTCCGTTTTTCAAAAAAGTTATTTTTTTTCATTTTGAATATATTCTTACAACGAAAATGGATTTTTCCAAAGTTTTCCAAAAATTTGATTTCTTTTACTGTCAATGTTATTTTCACGAATAAAATAAAAACTACGCGTCCTATCGAAACATGATGGATAACAAATTTGTACCTCTTCTTTGAATGAACAAATGTTGTCTTCGTCATGTTTTTCGTAGCTTGTGTTATTCGTCTAAAAATTTATTTTTTCTATTTTCAATGCTGTTTTTTATAAATAAAACAAAAACTACGAGTTATATCAAAAAGTGAATAATAACAAATTTGTAGATCTTTTTTAGGTGCATAATTTTGGTCCAGTCATCTTTTGTCGTATCTTGCATAGTTTCACAGCAAAATGGAATTTTTGATTTCTCATTATTTTGTTGTGCGATCAGAATTTGAATTTTTTATTTTTTGAAAAATTCAAAAAGTTATTATGAAAATATTGTAAGGTGTTCAAAAATCAACGTTTTTCTTCTCTTGACTTTTTTTCATAGCGTGCGTTTTTCGGCTTAAAATGTTCATTTTCGTTTGTTTTTTGGAATTTTGAAAATGCTATAACTCTGGTAATTTTTTTTTTATCTGAAATAGTCATTAGGATATTTTTTTCCTCTTTTTGCTTACTACTAATAACCGTCCATAGAATTTCCAAATCTTCAAAAAAAGTGTTCTCAAAAATGTTCAAAATGTGCTCACTTTTTGAATTTTTATCCGAAATTGCTGGTTAACGAACTTGTTCTTTCTTTCTAGGCCCTAAAAAAGTGTGCCAAAGCACAACCCAATCTGATTATTTTTTCGAAAGTTATCGTGCCTACAGACAGACAGACAGCCAGACAGACAGGCAGACACCTTGATAAAAACCTTTTTTTCTGGCTCAGGGGGTCTCAAAACGTGGAGATTTGATGAAAACCGACCAAGTCAAATTTTACATAAAACCAATACCTTCTCATTAGAATGAGAATGTAATTATTAAATATAAATCTTTTTTGAAATTTAATTATCTTTGTTCAAAATAATCGATTTTTGGTAAGAACACGTTAACATAACCCAGAATTGCGTAAAAAATTGTGAACCTTCTTTTAAAATATTTCATAGGATTTGAAACATTTTAGGGTATTTTAAAAGATTTTCAATCAATTTTAATAATTTGAAGGGATTTCAGAGGATTTTAAATATTTTACAGTATTTTTGTAGATTCCAAGGCATTTTAAAATCTCATGAATGAGATTTAAAAGATTTTTCAAGAGATTTTTAAAGATTTCAGAAAATGTTATATATTTTAGGGTATTTTAAATGATTCCGAAGAATTTTCAAGCAATATCTAACAAATTTTAAAAGATTTTCAAACGATTATTCCAAAGGATTTAAAAAAATGTTTTACGCTATTTTAAATGATTTTAAGAAATTTTCATTAGATATCCATATTTCCAAGGGGTTTATATAAACCCAAGAATTTTTGAAGATTCCGAAGAATTTTCAAGAGATTTCAATAGTTTCAAAGGTTTTCAAAAAATTTGTAGGATATTTTGAAAGAGTGCAAGTTTTGTTCAACGAATTTTGTTTTTAATTGCCAATATCCGGCAAAAAATGCTATCACAACCTAAAATTTTTGAAAATATTAATTCTTCTTTGAAACTTTTTGATATTAATTACACATACTTCTTTAAAAATACTAATTTCCAATGAAAATTGAAAAGCACTAAAATAGAACATATAATATTTTAAATAATTTACTAGATCATTTTTATTTAACAGCCTTACAGTATTGAAAAGCACTTTTTATTTCTTAATTTGCATGCGGGTGTCTATTATAACACTTCTTATCTTAGATAGGATTAAGGATGAAGTAAAAAATAACGATAATAGTATACTTTATCATAAATTGTATTGCTTTTATTCTAAAAGACTGTAAATATTTCATATTACTTCTAATTAATGTAGACAATCCACAGGAGTTAAAATCCTACACAGTCTAAATATAATACTTAGTTTTGGTTCTGTAACTTACTTTAAACATATTTTGACAAAGTAAATAACATAACTTTTCTCATTTTTCAATGGCAATGTCTACGTGTACCGAAAAAATGCGATTACATATACCGAAATTTAAGTACACGGCATTTTCAATAACTTAAATAAAAAAATGTTGCCGCTTTTACTTATCATCACAATCGAATGAAGAATAAAAATAATTTGCATGAATAATTCAATTGTAAACATTTATTTCTCAGAAAATGTAATTAATACGGCAGTTTTACGATTTATTTTGTGCAGGATGATTTACCCTATTTTTTTTCTTACTTACGGAAGATATAATTTCGGGCAAGAATCCCTCTTACACAATTACTTTCAAATAAAAAAAAAGTATTGTGCTGTAAGACTTCTCTTTTATCCAAGCTGGCGCTTTCTTTCAGTTGCATTTTTATTTCGTTCTTTTTATAATTTTATACATCAAATTAAGTACCAACATTTCCGTCTAAAATTACATTAATTTATTTTTCTCTAAGTAGCTAGTTTTATTAAAATCGAAAGCATCAGAGTTTGGATAAAAATGAAGCGCCCTATTTTTTAGTGTAAATATACATTAAACTTGATAATATAGAAGTATACAATATTCAGACTGAACTTTTTCGGTACCGATAAGGTTACATTGTTTTCAAATCCTCTAGAATCTTTTACATTAGTATATTTTATATTAAAGTGAGTATTAATGTGGTCCACTTTAATCTCAAAACTGCTACATTTTACAAATTCTAATCCTGAGGCCATGTAATATATTTATCCGATTCCTACTTTACCGACATTTTTTCGCGAACAGACGTGCACATGAATTTAGAAATCGAGTTGAAAATTTGGCGAATCAATTAAAAAGCACTAGGGAACGTTTGTATGGTCCTAAATGTCTAGAACTATACAAATTAAATTCCGGAACATTTTGATATAAATTTTTTTTCTATTTCCGGAAATTTAGAACTATACAAACGTTACTTAGAGTTTTTTTATTTGATTTCCCAAATTTTCAAATTGTTATTTCAATTCGAGGGTACGTGAGTTGTTGCACAACAAATGTCGGTAGAGTAGGAATCGGGTAAATACTCCATGGCCCTAAGGCTGTTGGAAGACCTGGCTGAAAATGTCGGTCTCGACTTTTTTAGCCAACCGTTTAAACACCTTTAAAACAAAATATCGGTAAAAATTTGTTAAAAATACCTAAATTAAAAATGAGAGCATTTGAACTTAACATTATAAAAATAAGCGCAAGTTTAATAAATAATAGACACAATAGAAGTTACGTACAAGAGACAAAATAATTTTACAAGTCTTTTAACATATCGATATTTACATAACTAAAAATAAAGTCTTCTCTAAATCCTACAATTTCGTTTTTATTGCAGAAAAAATTGCAATCAACGCTTTCGGACTTGAAAGAATGGCACTGTACATTTTCTTTACATTAAAGGTTTCAACAAACTACAATCGATGGTTAAGAAAAATATACAATTAACAGAGTTTTAGCACCTTGAGACTGATCTGCTACTTTTCAAGTAAAATCGACCTACTTTGTTTCCTGGGAAGGTATATATTACTAATTTGTACAAATAGACAACAATTTTTTTCGTTCAAGTTTGTGCCGAACCGTAAGTTCCGGTTGGAGGACGATAAAGTTTCGGAAGAGTGAGTATCTGAAGACTGTTGAATGCATATTTTCTTACGCCAATATTCTTCCAGGTGTTTTCTCTTCGACATCCCTCACTAAAAATATTTTTTTTTTTGTATAAGCTTGATAGATTTAAAATAATCTAAGCTCAGAAGCTTTCGGATTTGAAATATTCAGGGCTTGGACTCAATTCATAGATAAAAAGACTAGCAAAATAGTGGCATGCATATTTTAAAATAATAAACTTATAATATAAATATAGCGAGCCTCGCATCGAGTAGAATGATTTTGAAAAAAATCGCAAAGTGCAATAAGTCGCAAAAAATTAAAAAAAAATGTATTTATTTAGAAATAAAGGGTCAAAGTTTCTGATACGGAATTCAAATTAGTGATATTTTTGTTATTTAGAAAATGAGGTTAAACTCTATATGTACGGTTTGCGTTTACTTAATGATTTTAACAATTAATCTCATATATTGAAATATAATTTACAACTTCACAGGATTTTGAAAATTTGAAATTTTTGAAAGACGGAAATTCAAGTTATTGAATACTGTTTATTACTTTATGTTTGAAGCAAAAAATCCTATGAAGTAGCAAATTTCATTTGAATAAATAAAATCAGTTGTCAAAAACAATAATTACTTTTAAAGTTGTGAAACGTACAAAAATTGAGCAAAACAGTACTATAAAGAAATTCCGTAAAATTAAATTTCTACTTTTATATTTTATGTAGGTATTTTGAATTCCTAAAATACTTAATTGCGTAAATTCTAAATATTATTATTTATAGAAGTGCTACTTTGATATTTTGTTATAATTTGATGAAATTTGGTACAAAACTTCTTAATTCAATTCCAAAGTTGCTACAAAGTTTAGATTCCCAAATTCCAAGTCTATTCCAGGTATTTTGTAAGGTAATTTAAAAAGAAAATGTAAACCTCAAGCTGACAAAAATTCCATTCCAGAAAAATTACAGACTTTTGGAAGAAAAAGAAAGTAGCATTAATGAAGAGTTATCGCATAAATTTCTACATACTTCGAATTATTTTCAAACAAAATAGCTTCCAATTTTACCGACACCCATATCTTAATTATAATTATTCATAATTCTGAATAAATCTGAATAATTTCTTACTTGCATTATTTTCAAATGATGCAAGCTATTAGTTCACATCAATTTTGAACTTGGGTTGCCTCAATTACATTTGTTTGTTAATATAAGGATTTTTTCAATTTGAAATAATTTCTAGGTTCTATTTTTTTTAAATTTAACTTCTTGCAAAGTCGAAAAATTTGTATTTTCTGTTCTGTTTACTTTGAACTATATTCTTTCCAGGCTCGAATATTTTGTATTTGAATTCTTATTAATTGAAAAAGATTTCTAATTCAAACTATTTTCAAAAGAAAAAACTTTGAACTTTTTTTATATTAATAATAGATGAATGCTTTTATTTAGCATTGTTTATTCTGGAAGTTATTCACATTCAAATATTGCTGATTTTGGAACATATTATTTATTTTTAAATTGTTTGATTCTAAGCTTATTTAATTATGAAAAGCTGATTTTAAAAATCTTTCAATTTGATATACATATGATTACTTTTTGAACGATATTCAATTTCAAATGTATCGAAAATGAAAGCTTTCATTTGAAAATTATACTTTGAAACAGTACGATTGAAATATGGATTTGTTCACTTCTTAATAATCGAATTTGACATTCTCTATTTCGGACGTTTTTAAAAGAACAGATAAATTAAAAATATAAAAAATTTGAGACAATTTTTAAATGGAATGTGATGAAATAGTGGAAGTAGTGTAAAATAGTGTCAATAGTGACGTGAGTTCATGCCTGACCATTAGGGTGGATCGAAAAAAATTATCAATTAAAAGCATCTTAGTACCGAAAATTTTCCTTCTGTGTACCTTATAACGTTATAAAATTTGAAATGAATCGATTATTATCTTACGGTTGGGCGAACTCGAAAAAGAAAAAAATTTCAGTATAGAACAAAAATTATTTATAATTTTTAGAGCTTCTAGGTTTTTCAAAAATCAGAAATAATTCTAAAAATTAGGCGCATTATGCAGATTAAGAAACAAAAATGACATTGATGATTTTGTCAAAACTATGGAATTAAAAAAAAAAATTTATTCTATTTCGACTCCGCCAAACCGCAAGATATTAATCGATTAATTTCAATTTTTATACATGTCATAAGGGAACCAAAAACAAACTTTTCAGTGCTAAGGCGTTTTCCATTTATATATATTTTTAATTGATCCACCCTACTGAACATTAAGTAATTCTTGAATTCTTTAAAAAAATTGTGTCCAATTATGAATCAATTCCTAATACAAGTGACTAAAGAAATAACGTTAATAAATATTCAATATTCACCTTCGCATGCACTCAAGTGCCCTGATAAATTCGTGTTCTGCGAGATGATATTCAGAAGCGAGAATATTGACCTGTTCCAAAGTGATCGACATTCCTGTACGATCTTTGGCACTTTTACAACTAGTGAATCTTAAGCCTCGCATTCGGCGACAAATTTGGGAAGACAATTGCAAAACATTAACGTTTTTGTTCACTTTTGCCTGAACGCAAGTTTTCAAATTTGCCATCATATCTGCCAGTGTTTGGTTCAAGGGCGAACGAGTTCCCACTGAAAAATTAATAAAGAAAGATCAGGAAAAAGAATCAGAATCCTGACTCTTTAGAATCTGATGAATAAAAAATTTTAAATTAAATAAAAGGAGCTAGGGAACGTTTGTATGGTTCTAATTTTCTCAAAGTACTAAAAATGTAATTCCAACCCATCTATTTAAAATCAGCCATATTCTAAACTTCAAGCAGCAGAATCTTTCAGCGTCGAAATATGTTATCTTTTTAGAGGAAAATGGGCAACATGTATTTTTCCGATCTCAGAAAAAAATGTCCACGAAGTGGTGTTAGATGTTCTAATTTTCTTTTCAGATTCTGGTTCACAATTGAACTTTAAAAATATAAATCTTAAACATTGAATGATCTTAAATTCTACATATGCTTGCGAAATTCAAGAATTTGCAATGGTAACTCATCAAAATTGAGAACTCCGAATCGTGAATCTTTAAAAATGAAGACTTGAGAATTTTTTACTTTTGAAAATGTACAATGAAAAATTATGCAAGTTTTAAGTTTTGCAATTAAAATCTAAGAATGTTTATTTATCCATCTTTAAAATTGAATAAGTTTCAATTTGAAAACTTCACAATTGAATATTTTTTTATTTCAAATCTTCAAAATTGAAAAAATACATAATTTTAAAGTATAATCATTCTGAATTAATAGATCTTCAATGGTAAATCTTGAAAATCAAAGAGTTTTAAACTGAATATCTTTAAAATTGAAAATTTTTCAATTGTAACTGTTCAAAATGATAGAAATCTAAATTGTAATTTTTAAAATTGAAGGCGTGAATATTTTTAAATTTTGAAAATTCATAATTACAAATTATGCAACTTTTAGGTTTTTCAATAAAAAATCTGTAATTTTCATGATTTCAATGTAAGAAATTTTATTTATACATCGTCGAAATTCAATAAGTTTCAATTTTAAATCTTCATAATTGAATATTTCAAAATTTTCATAATGGAACTATTCCAAAGAATGCAATGAATATTGCATCATTTTCTATTCTACACATTAAATATTGAACAGTCATCAATTAAAAATAATTAAAATTGAAGAGTTTAAAATTTTTAATCGTCAAAATTGCAATATTAAAAAATAAACTGTTCAAAATTTCATACCTTCAAAATATAAATCTTGAAAATTGAATAATTTGCAATTTTACATATGCTTACGAAATTGAAGGATTTTCAATTGTAACTCTTCAAAATTGTAAAAATTCGAATTGTAAATCTTCAAAAAGGAATACTTGAAAATTAAATTTTTTTAAAATTATTAATAAAAAATTATGCAAATTTTTAATTTTGCAATCACAAATTCTGTAATTTGAGATTTGAAGCTGAAAAATATTAAATTTAAAAGAGTCATCATTAAAACTCTTGACAAAATCTAAGACTGTTTATTCATACATCTATAAAATTTATATAAGTTTCAATTTTAAACCACAATTGAATATTTTTCAATTTTAAATCTTCAATATTGAACTATTAAAAAAAAACGCATTGAAAATTGCATCCTTTTCTATTATACAAATTATATATTGAAAAGTCTTCAATTGCAAATATTCCGAATTGAAGAATTTTCCACTGTAAGTCTTCGCAATTGAACTACACATTTCAAAACAGTGTTTGTATATCTTTACAACTGAAGGCTTGAAGATTTTTCATCTTTGAAAATTTTGTAATTAAAAATTATTCAACTTTTCAGTTTTCCAATTAAGCAATCTGTAATTTTGATGATTCAACTTTGCAACTTCTTCAGTTTAGAAGATCTTTAAAATTAAAATTTCTTAACTTTAAATCCTTAATATTGATCTATTTTAAGAAATGCATTAAAAATTGTATCATTTTCTATTATAAAAATTAAATGTTGGAAATCTTCAATTGCAAATATTCAAAATTGAAGAATTTTCCACTACAAATCTTCAAAATGGAACTACATATTAAATAAAAAGTCAAAAAGAAAAAGTTAAAAAATTGTGAAAATGGAATAATTTGCAATTCCACACATATTTTCGAAATTCAAGAATTTATAATTAGAACTCTTTAAAATTGTAGAATAGGGTGGTCCAATAAAATATTTTTTTGATTGTTCAGTCTCACCCCCTCATTTTGTGTCGCGTGGTGAAAAAAAATGCTTAATTTGTTGAGATTTAACAAAAATGTTTAGAGGTAGGGCACGACTTTCAAAGTACCCCAAAGTGTTAAAAATGCAGTAAGTCCTTGAATTTTAAAAAGAATCGTAAACACTTTACAACGATGATGCAAAACTACCATTTGAGCTTACGAAGTAAGCGTGCGAAGCTTGCATTTTTTAAAATTAAATATGCCCCAACACTGCCAAAACTCACCCATTGAGACACTAAAAAGTAATTTTTTATCAATAAATAAAAAGGGTATAATTTTAGCCCTTTTCTACGCCTATGATGTGGGGCTGAAGCTCTACGTTTTACCCTCTAAGGAGTAAAATTGAGAAAACACACTTCAAAATTACGCTTAAGTGTCATAAGGTGTGAACTTTGGCAATTTTAGGGGTAAATTTAAGCCAAAAATAAAACTTTTAGGCTTCGTACTGCTTACATGAAAGTTTTACATCATCGTTGTAAAGTGTTTACGATTATATTAAAAATTCTAGGACTTAATAAATTTTTAACACTTTAGGGTGCCCTACCTCTAAACATTTTTTTTTAAATCTCAAAAAATTAGGAGAATTTTTTTCCATGAAAAGACACAAAATAAGGGGGTGATACTTTAAAAATCAGAAAAATAATTTTATTTTGCAATTTTGCAATTCAAAATTATACAGGCTTCAAGTTTAACAGTGAAGAATTTTGTAATTTTGACGATTTTCATGTGAAATTACTTAAATTTGGAAGATTTCGAATTGAAAATTCTGGACTTTTAAGAACATTTGATAATTTTGATCCATAAATCTTCAAGATTAAATAAACTTCAATTTCAAATCTTCAAAATACATATCTTTAGATTTTTAATTCACGTATTAAATCAGTCATTTTGAATTTATAAATTCTATTGAGACCATTTTGAAACTTGTAGTTCGTGATATTGGATTTGCCAACTTGAATTTAGAAATTCTTTTATCAAATTCAGATTCAGCGACCCTTAAAACTTAAAAATACTCATTTTCGTGGAAATCAGATCACAAATGCAGATTCTGAAAAATAAACGATGAATTTTTCAAAAAATTGTTTAAAAAAAACACGAAAGAAATTTTTTTAAACTCAAATGCTTTTAAAATTTCTTATTATAGCACCAATAAACAGTTTAAATTAAACGAACACATATTTAAAGCTACTTTTGCAAAAAATTGTTCCTATCAAAAGTGACCTTAATATAGAGAATCGCCCATATATACGTAATAGATAAAAATAAGAGAATAGGAAACGTACTTCTAGTAGATGATGGCTCCGTAGGCAAGTTCAGCTTCTTAAAACGAAGATAGTACTCGTTGAGTCTATCGAAATTATCAACATTACTCTTTTCTTGTGGTTTTGTAGTGCCGAGACTTTCTGCTAGGGAAGCCATTTCATTAATACCAATATTAAAAAAGACTGGCGTCACATTAAAAGAGAGACTTTGCCGGGAAGAGGGAACTAGTGGAAGCAAGGAATATATTGCATCAGGAACTGGAAGTAAAACTGTCAGTGCTGTGCGAGATCCAACTACTCGCGGGACTGGTAATTGTGATGAAGTTTTCGGTTTTCTGTCCATTCTGAAAATATTAAGTATTTAAAACAAGACATTTAAATCTTCTCAACTTGAAAGGTCAAATTGAAAAAAAAACTTCACAATTAAAATCACAGGTTGTCTATTCAAATCCTGGAAAAAAATTCTCTGACATTTCCAGGTTTTTTTCAGCTACCTCAAGATTTTTCCAAGTATATCCAAGTATGATTCAACTTTGCAACTTCTTCAGTTTAGAAGATCTTTACAATTGAAATTTCTTAAGTTTAAATCCTTAACTATGATTCATGAAATGAATATTGCAACATTTTCTATCATACAAATTAAATATTGAACAGTCATCAATTGAAAATAATTGAAATTGAAGAGTTTAAAATTTTTAATCTTCAAAATTGAATTGTTATTTTTAATAATAATAATAATTTTATATATAAATTATTATATTATTATTATATCTTTAAAATTGAAAAATTTTCAACTGTAACTGTTCAATATAGTAGAAACTTAAATTGTAATTTTTAACAGTATGATTCAAGTATGATTAGATCAAGTATGAAAACCAAATAGTTGAATTTTTAACTAAAATAAATCAGTTTTCAACCAAAAATGGAAAAGTTGAATTTTTAGTGAAAAAATTAATTTTCAACTAAAATGATGAATCTTTAATAGAAATATGTGGATTTTAAACAGAAAAGATGAACTTTTAACTACATTATGAATCTTTAAATGGAATAGTCGGATCTTCAACAAAGAAGATTAATTTTCGATCAAAAAAGACGAAATTTCAACAAAATAGATGAATTTTCAACTAAAAAAGATAAGTTTTCAACTCAGTATGGAATAAATACATTTTTAAAGAAAAAATTAATTTTCAATCAAACAAAAACATTTCCACAAAATTGTTAAATTTTCAACTAAAGTGATAAATTTTCAATTGAAATTATGAATATTCAATTAGAATAGTTGAATTTTTAAGCAAAAAGATTAATTTTCAACTACAAAGATGAATCTGTAACTGGAACAGTTGGATTTTCAACCAAGGAGATAAATTTTCTAACAAAAAGACCAATTTTCAACAAAATACACGCATTTTTAACTAGAAAAGATAAATTTTCAAAAAAATAAAAAAATAAAAAAATAACTTTCAACCAAACACAAATAAGATTTTCACAAAATAGTTGAATTTTCAACCAAAGTTATGTCTTTTAAATTAAAATAATGAATATTCAACTAAAATGGTTGAATTTTTAACCAAAAATATGAAGTTTCAACATGGAAAATTAATTTTCTAACAAAAAAGACAAATTTTTGATGAAATATATAAATTTTCAACTAAAAGAGATAAATTGTCAACCAAAAATTGAATAGTTAAATATTCAGTATGATAAATAAATGTTCAAAGATATGGATTTTTAACAAAAGTGTTGAAATATTCATTTGGAATAGTTACATTTTCAGCTAAGAAAATTAAAGTGTTAATCAGAAACAAAACGATTTTTCAACAAAATAATTCAAGCGTTATCTGAAAAAGTTAAATTTTTGGCAACAAAATTATTTTCAACCAAAAAGAACAAATTTCAACAAAATAGTTAAATTTTCAATTAAAAGGGTGAACTTGCATTCAAAATTATGAATTTTCAAACAAAAAATTAATGTTTAACAAAACAGTTTAGCTTTCAGCCAAGTAATTGAATTTTCATCCAAAAAATGTGAATTCTCAACAAAAAGTGACTAATTGATATTTCAACCCAAAAATAGTACAATTCAACGAAAAAGGACGAATTTTCAACTAGAAATAAAATTATTGAATTAATAGGTTGGAAAATTAATTACCAACTAAGAAAAAACGAAATTGAAACAAAATACGTTAATCCAGTAATATAAAGCTACTTCTACAGATGAAAAAAAATTGTTATATAATAATGTATAAAAAAATTAAAAATGGTATTTACTGTAATCAATTTATGACTTTACCTAGGATGAATCCCGCATCTTGTAAAAGTGAACGTGACCGTGTGCATGTCTTCGACCGCAACTGCCATATCGCCCCACATATCGATTTCCTCTCCATAATAACTCAATAATCCCTCAAACGAAACGAGAGGACCAAGAGTTGTTAAAATCAGCAAAAACATAGGATCAGGCCTCTGGCACCAAAGTTTAGCCATAAGCCCGGAAACCAACGCCGTCAGCTAATAAAAAAAATGTCCATTCATGAAACCTTCATTTCTAACAAGGAGTTGAACAGTGATCAACTCAAGAGTGTTTCATTTTTTTACTTCAAATTTTCATGCTTATCCCCCAAAATTTGTTTGAATCTACAAAAAAATGCGCCTTTAAAAAAAGTGAACTTTCTAGCATTACTCTAAGAGAAAATAGTTCTAAACAATAATAATTTGTTTAAAAAATTTTGGTTGTTAACTTGAATTAATTATTACCTCACTTTTATTAAAAAGTGGACAAAAAAGCGGAAAATTTGAGAAAAAACAGCAACTTTCTAGAATTATTGTATAAGAATTAGGTTATAAATAATAATAAATTGTTTAAACCATTAATTTTGTTAACTTTGATTATTTCTTCGCCCTGACTGAAAAGTTGAAAAAATCTGAGAAAAACCGCGACGTTCTACCTGCATTATAAGAGGAAATTGCTATAACCAATAATAAATCATTTAAACAATTTATTTGAACAAATAATTGTCAGTATAAAATAATATTGTATGTATTAGAAACAATTTCTACACAAAGAAACATTATGGTGACGAAATTAAAAAAGTAATTTTTGATTCGTATTCTATGGCTAATTGTGAAGAGAAACGTTGAGAGGCAACTCGATATATGTACCTAATATTGTTGATTCTATATAAAATTTACGAAAACATATATTTTTTCTTATAGGAAATACGTGTTAAACTTCATGGGCATGAAAATTCGAGAAAAAAATGTCCAGTGTATTTTTGGACCACTCTATTGATCACTTTTAAAATTTGCTGTGCAAACCTTCGTGAAATTTTCTGAAATCTTTTGAAATCTAAGAAATATTTGTAAAAGCTTTTAAAATCTGTAAAACGTTTAAAAAGTTTTGAAACCTTTGTGAGATTTTTTAAAATCTTCGAATATCTTTTGAAAACATTGTAAATGTTTTGAATAAGATGGTTTACCCTCATAGAAGGCGCCAACAAACTTACGTAAGTGCCCGCGAAATTTAAACTCAACTTAAACAAGTTAAAGCTTTTAAAGAAAATTATAAAAAATGAGCAAAACAAAATGTGAAACTTTACATTACATATTCATATTCCATAAACTTATATACTCACCGCTTGACTAAAGCACACATCCCTCCTATATCTAACATTGCACACCCTTTGCGCGAGTTTAGCATCTTCTTGAACTCTAAAAACTGAATGTGTGAGCCTTGCAGTTTTCAAAAGTCCGTCCATGGCCTGTCGTAACTTTTTCATACTCGGCCTTAATTCGCTGGTCCAATCCACAATACTCGCAAAGTCTAAACCCTCCGTGAATTTATTTCTCTGGCTAGAATTGCTCTTTATGACTCTCGTCATCGAGTCCACAGCTTGGCACACTTTATCGGAAGACTTATTAGAATAAATATCACTTGTACCTAACAAATAGGCTACTTGCACATCAATGGCTGCGAACGAGAAAGTCAAACAAAAATCTACAATTAGCAAGTCAGGGCATACAAGCGAATACATACAAAGTGAGAAGAAAATTATTTAAAAATAATTTGCGAAAATCAGGAAGCATGAAAATATACAGTCTCTTATAAAATTAAGTAAATAAATCGTCAAAATCAAGCCTTCACAGCTGCTGAACAATTCTAAATTAGAAATAAAAATTGAACATTGAATAATAATATTCAGGCAATCCTAAACATTCATTAAGAAAATATCAGGCCACGGATCGATTAGAAAGCTTTTTAAAAAATCGCATTAGGCGTACGACGTTACAAAAAAATACGAGGGCTTGACATCACTCTTGAGATCTACTGTACAGTAGGGTGGTTTCAAAATGCTAAAATTGATCGAATCGTTTGAGCTAAAGGAAAAACAATTTTGGGTTGGATTCCTAAAGATAAAAAAAAGGAAATCGTTCAATATCTTCTCTTCCATTTTTTGATTGAAAGATTCAAAATTTTGAAAATAATTCCTATTTGTTAAAAATTATGGTGAATTTTTTATGTGAACAGTTTTTGCTAGTGAAAAATAATAAAAATTAGAAATTAGAAAAAAAGTTTCTTACTCAATTTAGAAACATTTGAAAAGTTGCAAAAAACATTCAATTTTTTCCAAAATATGTACTAGGGTGGGCCGAAGAAAACTCAAAATTATTAGACTCATTGGTTTACACATTGGTTTACCACAAAGAAAATTTTCTTGGTGGTATTACGAACAAATTAATAAAAATTTACTTGAATTTTGTTTGTAGATGGGAAATCTTCAAATTTTTAATTTTTTTTTATGCATAGAAACCAATTTTTTGTATAATTTTGTGTGTGTTAAAAAGAGCATAAAAAGAAACATTTTTAGTAAATTTAGGCAGATATTAACGAAAGCGCATATTTTGTAATTTCTTCAAATATTTCGACGAAATTTTTTTTTTTTTTTGCCGCCAAAGGTTTTATTTCCATAAACTTTACCCAACAAAATTTTTTTATTTATTTTTCCATTTTTTAAGAATCCTGTGCAAGCGGATTTTTACGGGTCGTATGTAAAAATGGCTCATATTCCAGGGTACAAAAAATTGTTCGAAACTTCCAAATATATTTTCTTTTGCAACTTTAGATATAAATTAACAAAATTGCA
Source organism: Andricus quercusramuli (assembly GCA_932178445.1). Taxonomy (NCBI): domain Eukaryota; kingdom Metazoa; phylum Arthropoda; class Insecta; order Hymenoptera; family Cynipidae; genus Andricus; species Andricus quercusramuli. The sequence goes on from CAKNXH010001964.1 coordinate 145,140, forward strand.
TTGTTTGTCATTTTTTAAAATATTATATTTTGACGAAAAAAGTGTTGCTCACCTTTTTTTCGTCTAAGGTTATTTAATTCCATAAACTTTACGAATGGTGAATTTTTTTATGAATTATTTTGTAATGCCACAAAGAAACGTTTCAGTACTATTACTAATTAATCAAATCATGTTGAGCTTTCGGCCGATCCTAATATCTACATACAAGTATGACTGAATGTAAAAAACGTGCTTTCCCCATTTTCCAAAAATTCTAAATTAGGCAAAAAACTTATTTTTTATTATTTTTTATTACTGTTCACTTGTAAAAACTGTACATACAAAAAACTCGCTATAAGTTTTTAACCAATAAGAATTTTTTTTTAATTTTTAAAAATTTGAATCTTCAATTCAGAAAAGAGAATAGAAGATATTAAACCGATTTCAAAAATATTTTTTTACTTCTTTCGGATAGCAAACCACACATTTTTCCCCCTGAGCTAGTGTTGAAAGCCTTCGTGAAATCTTTCACATCTTTCGAGCTCCGACAATATTTTGAAATCTTTGAAATATTTTGGCATTTTTAATATTTCAAAATATTTTATAAATGGTGAATCTATTCACAAGTGCAAAATTTTAAGTTTCTGTTTAAAAATGTATTTTTATCCATCATAACTGTCGACAAAAATGTATCAAATGATTTATTCTTAGACTTATTAAACTATGAACGAAAGGGGAATTTTTTCTATTGGATTATAATAAGCAACTGAATATTTCAGAAAACTGAACATAATTTTAAGAATTTTAAGTTCTAAAATAAATATAATTTAAAATTAGTACGACTTGAGAGTGTTAAATACACTTTAATATACATTTAACAAAAAATATGTCAAATCTGTTTGATATTGTTATTAATTAACGTAACATTTTTTAAACTATTATAGTTTTCTAATGTATGCTTGAATGTAGATTTTTTTTATTCATATCAAATAGAGATGGTCTACGCATACTGTGAAATATTTTGAAATCTTTTCAATTTCTTGAAATCTCTAGGAATTCCTAGAAATCTTTGGAAATCCTCGAAATCTTTGTGAAAACGTTTGAACTTTTTTGATGTCTTTATAGTCTTGAAAATCTTCAAATCTAGTGTACACTCAAAAGTCGATTTGTCCTCGGGAAAAAGTCGTATAGAAATGTCGAAAAAAGATACATGAAATTTCTAAAGATGCTCTCAAAAAAGCATGATTAAACACATAAATATTGGGCAAAATTATTTCTTTAAGAATACAAAGTAAAATATACAAATAAAGAACTCCAACCTTAAATATCTCAACTATTAGGAATTCAAATGTGAGGCTTGCAATTTGAAAAAATGTTTTTCAACTCTGAACAATTCACGCAATTGAATTTTTGTTTACATTGAAAGTTGAAATTAAGTAGCAAACTACTAAAAAACGGAGAGAAAGTCCATTAGTCCCATTTTTTCTTTAAAAATTCACACGACCCGAGACCTGCAATATCAATTAAAAATAAAATCGAGTCTCACCTTCTTTGGCTTTGGCGAATGCCGGAGTCGATATTTCCGACCCAGAACTATTCTGCTGTTTGCTTGAACTATTCGTACTATCCAACAATTTACTCGTCTCCTCATTCTTAATTCCATTCTTCGGCTGAATTGTAACAACCCCCGAAATATTTCGATTATTTGGCAAGCTTCCTTTGATACTCGGTGCTCTGCCAATCCCGTTTTTACTCCTAAGTCTCACAGCCGGACTACTGCAGCGTCCACAAAGAAATTTAACTTTCGAAACCAAACACATCACACTAGCTTCTATATTCAGTTGAGTAATATCCCAGGGCTCTGGTTCATCAGTAGGCTTGTAATAATTAGCCGAGGGTGAATTGCACATTTTCTGAGTATCCAAGAATCTCTTACTTGGATCAATATCGTTTTTATCAATATCTCCTTTCTCATCATCTTCGTTATTATTATCCTCCTCCTTATTATCCTCTTTAAATTTCAAATCTTGCGCTGCTGATTCTTTCAGATCATCTTCGACTTCCGGGAATATCACGAAATTCTCGTTCGCCGTTGCTTCTTTTTTTGTATTGATTTCTTTATTCACAGAGAAGGTTGCGTATTTACTTTTTGCGGTTTCTCGAGCCCAAATATCCTGCACACACTCTGGCGTATCGGGAGTGACAAAATCGTCGAAGTCGGGACTTCGAAGGTCGAAATTGAGTTGCTGGGTGATTCTTCTAAAGGGGGAAAGATTTTGGTTTGCCTTGAAATCTAGAGAAAGAGGATCGTCATTGTTTAAATCTTCTTGGACTTTGGCGACTTTGTGCTCGTCGAGGAATGTTAGGGCCTCTTCGACGAGACCTGGGTCCCAGAGACTGAGGAGAATTCGGGTTTTCGAGATCATGTCCTCGCAAATTGGAAGCATTCCGCTGGTTTGCTTCTCCTTTGCTAATTTCATTAGAGAGCGCATTGCGTCTACGACGTCTCTTCGCAATTGTTTGATTGCTTGAATCGCATCGTGGGCCATTGTTATTTTTGAGGTTCCCTGGTATAATTGACTACAACGTGTTGGGGATTCTTTTAAAGCTTGTACCAATCTGAACAAACAAAAATTAGTTTAGATACATCAACTAAAGATATATTTAGAAATATATATGTGAATTAAAATCAAATATATTTACCTTATGAGGCCACCATTCTTGCTTTTATGAGAATGAGCAGTGAAAGCACCGACGCTCATCGTGTCATAAAAGCCACATTTATTTAGAGTATCATTATGAACCCACATTCTCTGAAGGTGTAAATTCAGAGGAGCGAATTCCAAAGACCTATCGTTTTTCCTTGATGATTGCTTAAAATAACTTCCTGCAATTAGACAGATTGAGAATTTATTTGTATAATTATGTAGATTATATAAATAATAGGAACTTTAAATATCTCTGGGTAAAACTAGGAAGAATGCGAGGGGTTGATCAGTGATTACTCTTGAAATTTGCTGTACAAGCCTTCTTGAAATCTTTGATATCTTTGTAAAATCTTTAATATCTATGTGAAATCTTTTGAAATCATCGTGAAAACTTCCAAATATTAGTGAGAATTTTTTAAAGCTTCTAAAATCTTTCGAAATCTGTGTGAAAGCTTTTGAACTCTTCTGAAATCATCGTGTAATCTTTGAAATATTCATCGAATCTTTGAGAAACCTTTTAAAGTGGTGTAATTTCTTTAAAATCTTTGTGAGATTTCTTATAAATCATTTGAAATCTTCGCGAAACCTTTTGAAATATATTGATGTCTTTGAAATTTTCGCGAAATCTTCTAAAAATTTGAGGGATTTTTTAAAGCTTTTGAAATCTTTCGAAAGTTGTGTCAAATCTTTTTAATCTTTCGAAATCTTTGTGACAGCTTTTGAAATCATCGTGAAATCTTAAAAATCTTCGTGAACTCTTTGTAAAAGCTTTTGAAATCACCTAAAATCTTTGTAAAATTTTTTTCAAATCTTCCGACATATTTTGAAATGTTTTGAAAACTTTTAAACAAAATTTTAAAACTTGAAAATTTTCATGAAATCTTCAAAATAATTGTGAGATTTTTTTAAATCTTTTCAAACATTTGTGAGGTTTTCAAACATATTTCGACATCTTTTGAAATCTGTAAAATATTTATGATTTTTTTTGTAAATATTCTGATATATTTTTGAATATTTTGAAAATATCTTTTACATTTTCGTGAAATCATTTAAATCTGTGTGTCATCTTTTAAATCTTCGTGAAATCTTTGTAAAAGCTTTTAAAATCTTCTAAAATCTTTGTGAAATTTTTGTGAAATCTTTTGAAATCTGCGAAATTTTTTAAAACCTTTGAAATATTTGTAAATTTTCTTTCAATCATCTGATATCTTTTCAAATGTCTTCATGAAATCTTTATAGATATTTTTGAAAACTTCTACAACTTTTGTAAAATGTTGAAAATCTTTGTGAAATACTCTGGTATCTTTTGAAATCTGTAAAATTTGTTAAAACCTTTGAAATATATGTAAATTTTCTTTCAATCATCTGAAATCTTCTCAAATCTTCGTGAAATCTTTATAAACACTTTTGAAAACTTCTACAATCATTGTAAAATGTTTGAAATCATTGTGGAATCTTCCAAATATTTATAAGCATTTTTTAAAGCTTTGGCATTTTTCAAAATCTGTGTGAAAGCTTTTGTAATCTTCATGAAATGTTTTGAAATCTATGAAATCTTCTGAAATTTTTGAAGTCTTTGTGAAATCTTTTGGAATGGTTTAAAATATTTTTAATTTTTGTGAGATTTTCCCATATCTTATGACATCTTTTGAAATCTTTGTGAAATATGTTGATATCTTTGAAATTTTCGTGAAATCTTCAAAATTTTCGTGTAATCTTTATAAAAGCTTTTGAAATCGTATGAAATCTTTGTGATATTTTTTCAGATCTTCCGAAATCTTATGAAATCTTTTGGAAGCTTTAAAATATTTCTGAAATCGTTTTGAATATTCTGATATATTTTGAAAACTTTTGAAATATTTTAAATTTTCGTGAAATCTTCCAAATGTTTGTGAGATTTTTTGAAAGTTTATGAAATATTTGTGTAAGCTTTCGCAATCTTCTGAAATCATTTGAAGTCATCGTGAAATTTTTTAAATCTTCTTGGAATCTTTATGAAAGATTTTGAAATCTTCTACAATCTTTGTGAATTTTTTGAAATCTTTGTGGAATCTTTTGAAATCTATAAAATCTTTGAAAACCTTTGAAATTTTTGTTAATTTTCTTTCAATCATCTGAAATCTTTTCAAATCTTCGTGAAATCTTTATAAATACTTTTGAAAACTTCTACAAACTTTTTTAAATGTTTAAAATCCTTGTCAAATATTGTGGAATCTTTAGAAATCTGTAAAATCTTTGAAAACCTTTGAAATATTTGTGAATTTTTTTCAATCTTCAGACATCTTTTAAAATCTTTTAAAATTTTCGTTAAATCTTTGTGAAAGCCATTGAAATCTTTCTAGAATCTTTCTAAAATCCTTGTGAAAGATTAAAACAAATTTTGAAAACTTTGTAAAATCTTTACGAAATCAAAATACTTTTGAGATTTTTTGAAATTGCCTGGAATATTTTGAAATTTGTGTGTAATCTTTGAAATATTTTAAAATCGTCGTGCAATCTTTTGAAATCTTTATGAAATATTTGGAATTTGTTGAAAATTTTTAAAATATTTGTGGTTTTTTAAAATCTTCTGAAATATTTGTAAGATTTTGTTGAAACCTTCTGATATCTTTTATAATATTCTGTAATATTTGTGAAATCTTTAGAATATTGTTGAGATTTTCTAAAATCTTCTAAAAAATAATGAAATCTTTATGAAATATTGGAAATCTTTTTGAAATCTTCGAGATCTTTGTTTAACCTTGACATCTGGTATACACTGAAAAGTCAATTGTTCAACCCCTCAGAAGAATAGTTATATTTTTATTCGAACCTTTGAAGGCAGTTAAGTTTTCTTTGGCCTGCGAGTATAAATGTAAGAGATGTAAATGGCGGTCGAGAAGTTCTACTTGTTTTGTGTGCCAGGGTTCCCTTAATTCACCCATTCCCGCAACTTCTTGTAACAATTCCTTCTCCTCTTGTATCCAAATTCCACTGTAATTAAGTTTTTACTTTTAGTTTAATCTCATTGTATCTAAACAAAACAGAGACAAAGCACAAAATACTTACAGCAATTGCTGTGGAAATTGGAAGCAGAGTTTACTCTCTGCCATTATTTCGTGCACACAAATATCTCCTCCTAATCCAGAATGAAACCTAGAAGTAAAATTAGTTACTTAGAAAAAATGAATTTATGGACTTAATAATTATTATGGCTTTTTATATCAAATTTTCAAGTCTATTTATAAATAAAAGTAAAATCATTTTGAATATTCACCTGTATGTTTGAATGTTTGGATTGGCAAAAAGAAGTTTTAACTGGCCCTGATGTGGAAGTTTAATCTTCGTACCTAATCTAGGAGGTAAGGACTGCGACCTTCTATGGCACATTACCTAGAAGAAATGATTATAATTTAATTAAAATCTGCTGATTAGTTCCAAAATACGAATTCATTTTTATAAAATTGTATTATCAAATTAGTATGGAAATTACCTGACTATTATTACTTAATACGGTCCTTGAAGGAGTGCTTTCAGTACTATTTCCTTTATCTTCTGCTTCCAAATTCCAGACATTTATAGTTAAAAAACCAACGGTCGATGATTTTGCGGACTTTAAAGGTATTCTCAGTCTGAAAAATGAAAAAATTGTTAAAATAAATGATCATGTTGATACATTTTCCAATATTTAACAAATATTATAAAGTAAAATTCTCGCCTTGGTGTGTCTTGAATGGCACTAAACATCATAACCGCACTTCCAATCGGCGTTGCTGTCTGACTGACTCTTTCTCTCACATCAAACGCAGTTATTCTGACCCTGCTATCCATATTCAAACCGTCACTCGCTCTAAAGCTCACAGTCGTCAGAAATCCTGGATTACTACTTCTCTGAAATGCACAAACAGAGCCAAGCTTAGGTATAAGACCTACCAAGGCCGAACTAAAATTTGTTGTCCTTTTTCAATGTTCATTATTGACTTTTCTCGATTGCAGAATTGTCAAACGAAAAAAAAAACAATAAAAATAAACAGACTTCACAGCCGAAAATGCTCTTAAAATAGGGGAAATAAAGTGATTTTTTACGAAATTAGGAGAATAAAAGAGGAGTAAATTTGTTAAATAAAAATTAATGTATAGGTACCATATTGAATTCAATAGGAAAAGCTTCAGATTTCAAATCGAAATATATTGCACTTTCAAGAAAACAGGTGAATTTCCGACAATTTTCAGCCAAACAAGATTGATTTTCTATCAAAAGAGATGAATTTTCAACAACAGAGTTGAATTTTCAAGTCAAAAAGACGAATTTTTTAGAAAACACTTTATAACAAACAGGATTAATAATATTATTATTATCACTATACTTGACCAATTATGTTTTTTTTTTCATTTAATTTCTCATGTAATACTAAAATTTTTATTATTTTCATGTTCAAGAAATAAAAAAAGATAATTTTCTATCCAGAAAGACGAATGTTCAACAAAACAGTTAAATTTTCTACCAAAAATATAACTTTTTAAGAAAATAGTTGAATTTTCAAACAAATATTTAATAATAGTTAAATTTTTAACCAAATACCCAGATAGCACTCAACATTTCGTGAGAATCTCCTTGAACTTGCAATGTAAGGTTGGGAATATTTCATTTATTACAAACATTAATTTGTTACAGAATTTTTAAATTCATAACTTGCATATTTTTTATTGTAACTTTTCAAAATTAAAATTGTCAAGTCTTTACTTTTAAATATTTACAATTCAAAGCTCTGCAATTTTGAAGAGTGACAATGGAAAATTCTAGAATTTTGAAAATATAGAATTGCCAATTACTCAATTTTGAAGATTTGTGTTTTAAAGATTGTTAAATTTGAACGGTTTTTTTAATATTTCAATTTTGAAGGTTTAAAATTGAAACATCTTAAATTTTGAATATTTTCAATTGATGACTCTTCAATATTTAATTTGTATAATAGACAATGATGCAATTTTCAATGCTTTTCTTGGAATAGTTCCATTTTGAAAATATAACGTTGAAAAATATCCAATTGTGAAAATTCAAAATTGAAACTTATACAATTTTACGCAGATCTACAAATAAAAATTCTTAAAGTATGACAAGAGTTTTCCCTTCTAAATCTTCTAAATTGAATATTTTCCAATTGCAAATCTTCAAAATTACATTTTGAAGAGTAACAATGGAAAATTCTTGAATTTTGAAAAAAGCAGAATTGCTAATTATTCAATTTCCAAGATTTATATTTTAAAGGTGTGTAATTTTTTTTATTTCAATTTTGAAGGTTAACAATTGAAATCTCTGCAATTTTGTATATTTTCAATTGATGACTGTCCAACATTTAATTTGTATGATAGAAAATAATGCAATTTTCAATGCATTTTTCGGAATAGTTACATTTTGGACATTTTTAAATGTTTAATTATGAAGAATTAAAATTAAACTTATGCAATTTTAAACATGTATAAATACAAATTCTTAAATTGAAATAATCAAAATTATAAAATTCTTAATTTCGAAAAACTGGAAACTTTCATAATATTTAATTGAAAACTTTCAAAGTTAATAAATTTTCAATTCTTCAATTTCAAAGATTTGCAATTCAAAGTTCTACCATTTTTAAGAGTAACAAATGAAAATTCTTGAATTTCGCAAACAATTATATTGATATTGATTACAAGAACAACAAAAAAACGCCAAATACTTATGAAATTTGCATCGTGCGTCCAAGAAAAAAAATGAGGGGGAAACTTTTAAATTGAAATTCTCTCGCGTTTAAATGCAACAAGCTAAAAATCTATATGATAAAATAACAGTTTTTGAGACATACTTTAAAAAAAAAAGTAGCAGTCAGAAATTGTATTTTATTCTTTAACAGAAATCAATTGAAATTAATTAGGACAGTTGGTATTATTTTTATTTAATATTTTACCTCAACTACTTCAGTCCTGGCATACTTGATCCACATTTTAGATCGACTTGTTTGAAAATCCACTTCCAAAACGGGATTAGGAGGTCGGCCATGTCCATCGCAAAGTAGATTATCACAGGCCAAAGAGACTTCGCAGATTGGAATCTCGGCAGGATCTACAAAACGCACTATTTATTGGATTTGTAATGAGTTCTAAAAACAATATTTCATTCGTAATTATCTATAAATACTACAAAGTGTGTTTCACATTTAAAAACGCTTGATGAACCTGTAACGATTCCACGTTGCAGGCGCAACATCTGAATGTCAGTGTCGTGCTTATGGCCACTGCAAGCTTCGATTCTCTGCCTTAGAGATAATAACTGACTTCGCATGTGATCGTAACTGGCTGATTGAAGTGCCTGCAACCAACTGTCTCTATCTTCCGACGAGTTGGCGCCTAATTGTTGATATAAACCTCCGTCGAATACTGAAAAGTAGATTTATACAGATTAAGTTTCAAGATTTCAATATCTTGAAGCTATAAATTAAGGGTGGCAGTACCAAACTAAATAGAAGAATATCCACTAGATATTAATTAATTATAAGCACAAATATAAGTGAAATAATCAATTATAATTGTAGTAACCACGTATCGTGTCTTAACTATTAATTACATTAAATTAATCATTTTACGTAAATTAGTATTTTTAATTAATGATTATCTACTGTAAGGCGGTCTCCCCTAACCAATAGTTTGATCGAAAATGGGTTTCTTGCATAAAACAATCTTTACAAGTCATAGAAACGCTGCAGTAAAAGGATTTTTTTAAAATATAATTTTTGATACAATAACTAAAACCAGGGTGTCTAGCGAAATTTCATTTTCGAATTCCCGGATTTCCTGCAGCAAAAATAACGTTTTTGCCGGTTCTGTCTCGTGATATTGTAATATTATATGAAAACTTCAAATTTAAAAAAAAGCAAATTTAAAAATAGAGATTACTTCTTGCAGAAAAAAATTAAAAGCAGTAATTTCTTATTAATAAAACCACAGATTGTGATCTAACAATCTTCTATGGTTTTTTTAAATTGAAATATTTTTGACATTCAAGTTTCAACAATTTTTAATAATTTCTCATCTAGATTTTGCACCATTTTCATTTATTCAAAAGATAAAACAGGGTAACTAAGAAAAAATTTCAAAATTCCCTGACTTAAAAAATTCCAAATTTATTTATTTCTATCAACCGAAAAAGATGATTTTTCTACCATAAAAGACAAATTTTCAATACAGAAGGGCGAACAATTTTTTGAACAGAATCATTAAATTTTTAACAAAAAGATGAATTCTCAAAGAAAAATATAGTAGTCGATATTTGAATAAGATGCATTTTCAAAAAAATAAATTCTGAGTCAAAAAACAAGTTTTC
>CAKNXH010001964.1:155175-201947 GCA_932178445.1 Andricus quercusramuli
TGATATTTCTACCATAAAAGACGAATTTTCAATACAGAAGGGCGAAAAAAAATTTAAACTGAATCATTCAATTTTTAACAAAAAGATGAATTCTCAAAGAAAAATATAGTAGTCGATATTTGAAAAAGATGAATTTTCAAAAAAATAAATTCTTAGTCAAAAAACGAGTTTTCAAACTAAGAATATTAATTTTCTACCAAAAACAACGAATTTTTAACAAAATACATGAATTTTCAAACAAATAGTTGTTATTTTAACCAAAAAAGACAAATCTTTAACCAAGAAGACGAATTTTCTACAAAAAAAGTTAAATTTTCAACCTACAAATATTAATTTTCTATCAAGAAGACAATTTTTCTGTAAAACAGCTGAATTTCCAAACCTAAAATATAAATATTCAGCAGAAAAGTTAATTAACAACCAAGCAGTTACATTTTTAACAAAAAAGAGGAAATTTTAACCAAGATTAGGGTTTTCACAACAACAAAAAATACGAATTTTCAAGTAAAGAAGATAAAATAAATTTCAAACTACTAATAAACAAATGTTTAACCAAAGAGATGAATTTTTGACTAAAATTATGAAATTTAAACAAAAAAATGATCTTTTTACAAATTGGTTTCATGTTCAAACAAGTAATTGAATTTTCAATCAAAAAAATGCATTCTCAGCTAAAAATGTAATGGTAGATATTTCAACAATAAACAAGAATTTAAGAAAATAATAGTTGAATCCTCAATCAAAGAAAAAATTCAACCTGCATCAGTGTTTTACTAAAAAACGATGAATTTTTAACAAAAACAGATCAAATTAATTTTAATTCGTTAAAAAAAGAATTTTCAACCAGAGATGAATTTTTAACTAAAATTATGAAGCTTTAATACAAAAATGATTTTTTTTTACAAAGTTTTAACTTTTAACTAACAAAATAATCATCAGAAAGGAGGAACTTCAATAATAGGAGTATTAAAATAAATACAAGGCAAATTAATTTCTAACAAGAATATTATAGCAGGGTGGCCGCAAAATTTAATTTCCAAAATTTCCTAATTTTTCCCTAACCAGTTTTTATTTTTCCTGATTATCAATATCCAAAGACTAGAATTATAATCTTATGACATTTTTAACATAGAATCTTTCATAAATGGAATAAAAAAATTACAAATTAAAATAAAAATTTTCAAATTTATTATCTTTGACACTTATTTAAAGTGACTTTTATAGAAATTCCCTGAGTTTTGCAAGATTTTTTTCAAAATCCCTGACTTTTCCCTGATTTCCAGGTTTTCCTTGAACTACGGCCACCCTGCAGAAATTCAAACTGCCGAAATGATCGAAAGTTTAAGGAATAATTTCGGACGATCTAACATTTAATGGATTTCTAATTTAATAATTATTATATTCATATAATTTTATTCTTACCTATACTAAATCCGTAAGGAATCAGATTCGTTGCTTGTTCCACTCGAACAGAGCAATGCTCAAGAATAATGACACCCAGCGGTTCTGACCACTGTTCCCTCGTTTTGAAATAAAACAGCAGATTTCCCCTTAGTCTGCACCACCGTTCTAGGCTTACTGCAGAAGAAAAAATACGATTATAGTATTTCAAAATCAGATTGTCCGGAATTTTCAAATTGAAGAACTTTCGATGAAAGGCAGAATTTTCAAGTCGATGGTTTCAATTCAACGGACAAATACAAAGGATGAAGGTACTTGATATTCACTCTATCAGAACTGTATTTAATCATAGTAATTAATAATTAATCATTACTAATTATTAATCAAAAAACCAAATTATTCACACCTTCCTTCTTTCCGATACCTCGGATTTCCCCACTTAATTCACATTTAACTAAACACTTATAAATAAAAAGATTTCCAGAGAAAAAAAATCAAGCAAAGAGCAAATGCAAGCTTTTGCAAACGTGCAGAAATTTTCAGGCAGTGCATGCTCTTATCGTTAAGTCAACTCAAGCTTTAATCTCCAGGCACATTCCATACATTCAAGCAAATGAGTTCTAGGTTGTAATCTATTATCTAACTTTTTCTTCTTATCTTAATTGTTATATGCCGACGACCTAGGAAGTTACTTATCTACTATCTATAGGTATATCAGTTATCTAGTCCGGTTTCATCTACTTTTTATTATTTGTGTCTGTGTTTTGCACAACAAGAAGTGTAACGTATAGTGTCATTATATATCGAAGATATTATTTTAAAACAGCTGCCAATGTTTCGTAAAGAGAGATTATGTAGTTTCCTCAAATTTTCTACGTGAAGAATAAATCATTGATCTTAGATTATATTCTCTAGAATGTGAATTTGTTGTTTGATATCATTGATAAGTGCGATGTGCAGAAAGATCGCCAGATCCAGCGAAATAATGTGTGAGGAAGGTGAGAAAAAGACGACGTGTTCTCCTACATACTGCAACCACAGAGTGTTAGTTCAGTTAAAAATAGTGTAAAAAGATAAATGAAAATTGCATCTTATCACTGGATAAAAAATAAATCTATAATAAGTAAAACGTAAAATTCAAATAAAAGATTTCAGCATAAATAATGGAGTTCTTTCCAAAAATTGTACATTTTTAAAGATAATTTTAGATGAAAATTGTAAATTCTCCTAGTTCAAAAACTTAAAAAAAAAGTATTTCATGAAACTTGCAAGAACTTGAAATTAACTGAATTAAATTAATTCGGTAATTGATTCACCAACGCGGACAATTTACGGTAAGAATGTAATTTTCGTTGTATTTTTTACAAAGAACAATTTTGTTAGTAGCAGGAAAATCGGATGGGAATGGTAAATGGTAAAATGCACTCGATGGTACCTTTACTTGTGCTGGCTGAAACGCAACTGAAGTCTCGTAGGGTCTTATGTGTTTTTCCTTTTTGTCTTTTGCTCTCTAGTTTTTTACTTGTACCTGTAAATTGTAGGGAGGTACTGGTAGTCATTAACCATGCCCCATATATACATCTAGGAATACATATGTTAAGTTTATGAATTACCTCCTTGGTTGTTAGACTTTAGAGAAGTGAAGTTATTATTAATTAATATTATTATTGATACAAACATGTAGTATGAGCTATTAACAGTGACATAAATTAAGTTTGATTAAAGTATTTAGGCTTCTTTTTCCAAGAATTCAGGGCTCGTATCGATTACAAGGCATAAAAAAGTAGCATTAGTCGCATAAAATGGTATTTCGAAAAAAGTCCATAAGTGCATCAAATTTTTAGATGATACAAAAAAACAGTATCAGGCGCAGAATGACTGTAATAATAACTTTATTTATTCACTTTGAATTAAGTGAAAAAAATCTTTCAACAATAGTCATTAAGGTAAACTTCCCAGTAATCGTGACCATAAGAGATTTCATTGACTTCAAATATTTAGAAAATTGTTTTGGAAGGATTATTTAAAAAATCATTGGTACTGATTGAAGCATTAAACATCCTAGAATATAATAAAAATTTTCTTACATTATATTCAACATTACTTTTTATTTATGAACAATTAAGGGTCAAAAAGTCCCAGTCTTCGTCAAAAAGGTTGTTTTCTTGAAATCAGTTTTTAGCACACACTGGTTATTTGTACAATTTACTTTTTTGCAACATAAATTATACACACAATGACGAAATTTAATAAATTGCAGTGACTAAAAAAACCATGTTTATTTGGAGGTCGTTTTCTGTTTACGTTCTCAAAATATTAAAACTATCAATAATTATATACCTATTACACATTTTTCTATATATTATGCAGTATAGATTAATGTTAGCTAATGAAAAACTACTCAATAAATATTATCTTCACTGAAAAATGATAATAAACTAAAAAATTGATAATGAAATCTCTAAGGCATGCCAATATTTTACGTCACCTTTTTTCAGTTTTAAGCACTAATTTATATTACGATTACTACTCACAGTAACAAGTCAGTTCTCCGATTTCATTTCATGCATTTTTGAAATTAATTAAATTATTATTTGTAACGAAATATGGAAATAAAATTTTGACAGACTCGTCCTAGTCTTCGTGACCGGTCACGATTACTCGAGCAACTATCCTTTTAAAACTTCCCTACAATCGTGACCGTTATTTCTTAAACGAAGGTACTAAATGAAGATTTTACTTAATTTTATGACATAAAAATTATTTTTTATTACAAAAACATTATTTTCGTCCCGATCAAGTAATTTCTTGACATATTAAAAGCTTAAGCAAAGAGATGCCTTTTCTAACCAAAATGTTAAGCTATTTTCCACGTTTCGTGATTCATCGCCACCAGCAATACAAATTAATTTTTTTACCCATGTGCACTATTTGTATAAAAAAACTAATTTGATTCCCACAACAAGCACTGTTCAAACTTACTTAAAAATTGTTTAGGATTGTATATTTATGCGGAAAATGCTTATTTCTGGCGTTTACATCTCAAAACTCACGATTACTGGGACCACCCCGATTACTGGGACATCTACCTTAAACAAACTTGTTAAATTTGTCAACTTAAATTATCTTCAAATGAAAGAAGTTTATAATTTATATTCATTTTGAACTTAAGGAAAATTCATTTTATTACTTTAACTTGAACGTTTTCAAACAATAAGGCTTTCAATTTGATATCGTAGAACTTGAATAGAAAAATATTCATTTTTTAATAATTCAGACTTTACAGCCAAAAATGATCACGAATCAGGGGAATAGGGATTTGTCACGAAAATAAAAGAACAATAGGGGGAATGAATTCGTTTAAATAAAATTAATATAGATAGAATATTGAATTCAATATAGCACACTTTAAATTCCTAAGATTTCAAGTCGAATTATATTGCATTTTCAATAAAATAGTTGATTTTTCAACTAAAAGAGACCAAATTGCAATTCAAATAAGAATTTTTTTTTAAAGTTATGTTTTCAAGTTAAAAGGTCAAATGATTTAGAAAACAGTTGAATTTCAAACTCGAAAGATTAATTTTCAATTGAATAGTCGAAATAAAGAAAAACATAACAATTTACAACCAAATAGTTCAAAACTTTCAAGCAAAAGAAACGAATTTTTAACAATGTACTTGAAGTATTAACCAAATAGTTGAATTTCAAACTACAAAGATGAATGTTTGCCCAAATGGTCCAATTATGAAACAAAAAAGATATAACTCAACCAAATAGTTGAATTTTCATCTCAAAAAGACGAATTCTTTAAAAGACCGTTGAATTATCAACCCTGAAGTTGAATTTTCAACAAAAAATATCATTTTCAAATAAAAAGTTGCATTTTCAACCAAATAGTTGAAATATCAATAACATGAGACCAAGTTTCAATAAAATAGTTTATTTTTTAATGAAATAGTTGAATTTTTATATAAAAAGACGAATTCTTTAGAAGATAGTTCAATTTTAAACATAAAATTTCATTTCAGTCAAAAAAGATAAATTTTAAATAATGAAAGGTGTATTTTCAATCCAAAAGGACTTTTTTTTATCTAAAAAGATGAATATTAAACAAAAAAATTGAATTTTTGACCACAAAAGATGACTTTGGAACAAAATAATTAAGATTGTCAGCCTGCAAAGTTGAATTTTCGACAAATAGATCATTTTCGACCCAATAAAATGAACTTTTAATCGAATAGTTCAGTTTTCAAAACAAAAATTAATTTTCATCCAAACACTTGTGTTTACAATAAATAGTTGTACTTTCAATAAAAAAAGACAAATTTTCAACAAAATAGATGAATTTTAACCAAATAGTAGAATTTTCGTGCTGAATACGAATTTTCTAAAACAGGGGGAAAATGGAAAGAGTGTGAAGTCTGTAATTAAATTTGAAATTAATCGATTTTGAAAGTTTTCGGCTTAAAAAATTCCAACTGTTAAGGCCTGCAATTTGAAAAAAGTAAAAGTTTGAATACGGATTCACGCAAATAGAAATTGCTCAATTAAAAATTATTCAATTTTTAAGATTCTCAATGAAAACGGTACAATTTTTTCCAGTTTCTAATTTTCATTTTAAGAGTTTCATTGTGATTAAAATTGAAACTAAGTACAGCGAACTGCTAAGAAAAACGGAAAAAGTCCATTAGCCGTATTTTTTTTCAGAGTCGCAAAAAATCGCGTTTTTCAAAAAAATCTATGAAAGTTGACAAAGTTGCACGATCCGAGCCCTGGAATTAGTTAATTTAGTTTGAAGAATATCAGTCAGTGATGAAAATCGTAAACATTTTTTCAAAAGGGAAATCAGGTTCAGAAAGATGTGGATTTAATATACAAAAGAGAGGACTGAACAATAGTTTATATTTACAAAGATATTTTGAAACCTAACTTAATTATTTCCTCCATTAAGATTATATTTTATTTGTACAATATGAGAGCTTATTCAGTGGGAAAATGTTGCTAATTTGAATAATAAAACTAGCCACTTTATGGATAAGAAGAGGCCTTCAATCACAGGAAATTTCAGGAAACAATGCAATAATTCTACAAAATAAAAATTAATTGCTGGAATTCCATTATTTATATTTGTAAAAAACAATGATGGGAAAAACTTAAATATCTTTAAAAGGTTTACATTTTTTCATAAATGAATAGAAACACCATCTGGCAAGTGAAAAAGGTTTCACATAAGAATATAAAAAACACCATGTGTTACTCATCTGTCACTGCGTATGGCACTTTTAACTTTATAGAAGATCAGATTTTGGAATATTTAATATTATTCCATAAACAGAACTATTTTATCGCAATTGAAGAAAAATGATTTTTTTACTGGAAAATAGCAAAAGATTTTCAATGTCTACTTGTTTTTATATTTACATTTTTGAAATAATATTACAGAGTAATGTTTGAATTGTCCGTTTATTATAATTTGTTACTGAAACATTAATCCTGAAGATTTTAAACAATTAGCAAATTCAAAACTTGCGGTCAAAAAGAACCTGGAAAAGGAAATTTTCAAAAGAAAGAATATATTTAAACTTTTCTGGAAACCTAAACTACAAAAAATTACTATTACCTATATCTAAAGCAATCAAAAATCAAAGAATTAAAAATACACAGTAAACTCGTACATTTAAAATTATTTTTATACTAAATTTGATATTTACATATAACAAGTCATGCCTCAGAAACATTAATTAATTCTCAAAACTATTATAAATAGGTATAATTTTAGATAGATACAATGTATCAAGCCCGAGAATTATGAAATTGCAATAGTATTTCTCAGGTAATGTAGAATAACACAGAATTTAAGTGAACAATTAAAAAGTGGAAAAATGATAACATTTTTATATAAATGATTCTATATTAAAAATAAAATGAATATATAAAATGTTACTTTCTTTCTCAGGCATGTACATACATTAAGTATTAAGAAAAGGGTAGACATGCACCAATCAGAAGTAAATAAAATTATAATTCAATATTCTTGTTCTAAAAATAGTGATTTCTAAACGATCTTCTCATCAATTCTTTTTATACTAGATTTATGTGATGACTCACTCTCAGTTCTTCGAAAAAATCCTTCCTGTCGTTCACGAACAGACAAAATTCCTTCCTTTTCAAATTTTTGTGAAGGCTGGGTAGCAAGAGTCAATAGTTCTTGTTTGTTGAACCTCATTTTTAAGAACGACGTATTAGCACTTGCTTGCAAAGTCCTCTGTGGAATTAATTTCCATCGTTTACTGAAATGCAAAGCATGAACTATGTACCTTTCACTATATTCTGCATATGAATGAAATAATCATTGTGTCAGTCTCGTTTCTACGTCAGTGGGACTGACAAATACCTCTCATTATTAAAATGAAGCACAGATTTCTATCCTGCCTTATTTTGATTTCCTAAATTAAATCTGTCTGTGATTTCGTGATTTATTATGATTTATGATCCGAAATTTTTGAATAGATTTGACTTATGTACGCAGATTTTTGTATTCTCAGATTAACAACTATATAATATTAGGGGTTGGCGTTTTGTTTCATTAAGGTTATATAAATTATAACTTTCCTGTTCCATAAGTTCTTGGGAGAATTTAAAGTATTCTATGGTAACTTATTGCTGACTCTTTCATTTCAATTAATTTCTCAGTTTCTAGAAAGATATGCAGCAACCTATTTCCCTCCCACGTGGGAGGAATTGTGATATTCTGTTTCAGAATAAGAATCATGAGAATGAATGATAGAAAATAGTAGCTTAAATTCCTTTGATTTGAAGTATTTCCAAATTAATTACACTTGAGCGAATTTGAAGGTAATTTTAATTTCATGAAATTAAAAACCATTATCAAATGTCTTAATGTATTAAAAAATTGCAATT
This sequence comes from Andricus quercusramuli, assembly GCA_932178445.1. Taxonomy (NCBI): domain Eukaryota; kingdom Metazoa; phylum Arthropoda; class Insecta; order Hymenoptera; family Cynipidae; genus Andricus; species Andricus quercusramuli. The sequence continues at coordinate 163,501 of CAKNXH010001964.1, forward strand.
GTGAAATACTTACAAATATTTAACTATAAAATTAAAATTGTTCCAGTTTAATAGTTTTTAGGGTTTCGTGGGAAACCCTAACTATTCAAGCTACGACCCTGATTTTTTGTATTCGCTCCATAGTGACTACTGTATAGCGTGAAAAATTACTGGGAACCTTGGTAAAAATCTGATTTCTATTTGAATTCCAAATTTTAAGCAAATAATCATTCGGGGCAAAGAGGAAGGGACATGGAAATTGAGGGTTGAAAAGACCCCTATTTGTAAGCTTATCTTATAGTCAGATTTTCTTCGAGATGGCTTAAACCGAATCTCTTGGCATTTAGAAGTGAGATAAGAAAATAAAACATGCTACGTCAGAGTTTCTTTATATATCAGTGGTTAAAAACTAATACAAAGAAGAAAAATGGAGAAAATTTGGTTTTCAGACCCTTATGCTTGAACCTTTTCTTTCAGTTCGATTTTCTTCGGAAATGGCTCAAATAATAGTTCTTGGAATGTAGAAATGAGATCAAAAATCAAATTTCCTATACTAGAGTTTTCTTATTTTGATATCAGCGGTAAAGCATAAGAAAAACAAGCAAAATGAGGAATATTTGGTTATTTAAACCCCCATTTCTGATAACTTGTCGGTTAGTCCAATTTTCTCGGGGATTGCTTACATTCAAGCTCTTGGAATGTAAAATTAAGATGACGAAAAAAATTTACTACGTTATAGTTTTCCATTTTTTATAAGAGTGGTAAAAATAAGAAAATAACAAGAATAGGGAAAATTTGGGTTTTTCGACCTCAATGCTGGAAGCTTTTCTTTTAGTCCGATTTTCTTTGGGGGTGACTTAAATTGATGCTCTTGGCATGTAGAAATGAGATAAAAATCAAATTTGCTATTCTATAGTTATATTTTTTTATATAAATGGTTAAAAAATAATAACAATGATACAAATTTGGGTTTTAGTCCTCTATGCTGGAAGATTATCTTTTAGTCCGTTTTTCTTCCGGGGTTGCTTAAATTAAAGTTCTTGGCATGCAGAATTAAGATAATAAATAAAATTGATACGTTATAGTTTTTTTTATATCAATGGTGAAAGAATAAGAAATACATGGACAATGGAGGAAATTGGTTTTTTACACCTCAATGCTGGGAGATTTTCTTTTAGTCTGAGGTTCTTCGGAAGCCATTGGCATGTAGAATTGAGATCAAAAATAAAATTTGATACTTTGTAGTTTTCTTCTTTTGATATTAGAGGTAAAATAATGGAAAAACAACAAAAATAAGGAAAGTATATTTATTTGGACCCCTATTCTAGAAGTCGTTCAGATAGTCCGATTTTCTTCGAGGATTACTTAAATTGATGCTCTTGGCATGCAGGATCAAGATAAAAATTAATTCTTTTTATGTTAAACTTTTCTTTTTTTTATATCAGTAGTAAAACTAAGAAAAATACGGGCAATAGAAAAAATTTCGTGTTTAGACCTCTATGCTGGAAGCTTATATTTTAGATCAAGTTTCTTCAGGGGTGGCTTAAATTAAAGCTATTGGCATGTAGAATAAAAACAAAAATTAAAATTTCTGACGTTACACTTTTTTTATATCAGTAGTAAAAGAATAAGAAAAACAAGAACAGTGGGGAAAATCTGGGGTTTTAGACCTCTATCCTGGAAAGTTTCCTTGGAAAGAAATGAGCTCAAAATTCGATTTGATTATCTTATAGTTTTATTTATCTTTATATCAGTGATAAAAGACTAAAAAAATTAGAAAAGCTGGGTCATTTATACTCCTATTCTGGAAGCTTATCTGTTCGTCCAATTTTCTTCGAAGGAGACCTGAATTAAAGCTTTTGGCATGTAAAATTGAGATAAAAAATCCAATTTGCTATGTTAAAGGTTTACTCTTTTTATGTCAGTGGTTAGAGAATTAGAAAAATAAGAAAAAGCGGGAAAACTTGGTTTTCTAGACCTCTTTGCGGGAAGATTTTCTTTTAGTCTGATTTTTTTCAATAACATCTCAAATAATAATAAGGAAAATTACTGATTTTTTAAATTTTAAATTGTGAAATTTCGAATTAAATGCATTTGATTGTTAAATTAGTTAATTTTTTAATTGCAACCAAGAAAGATTTACCAGTAATAGATAAACAGAAGATGATTCAAATTTGTCAACACTTTTCTTGAAACTAAGTAGTATTTTGAGGAAAACTGAAAGCTCACATTATCTAAAAAAAATTAATAAAAATATATTTTTGAAAGCAAATTGAGTCGAAAAAAACTGTCCGAAGCATTAAGACAAATTCAGGAAAGAGAAAATCCAAGGAAAAAAGATGTAACGTGAAACAGACGAGAAAATGCACAAAGAAATATTGATTGTAGATAATGTGAGGAAGCTCAAATACAAACCTAATTAACATAACAGGGAGAATAACAAAGTAAGCAAACACAAAAATCCAAGAGTAAAGAAAAAACTTATCCATAAACTGATAAAGTTCAGAAAAATACGAACCATAACAAACATAAAACACACATAAAAACACGTGTCCTGAAATTGAAAACAAAATTAAATTGATTGATTATTGAATGTAAGAATTATTTGAAAAAATTAAATGTTACGATTCCTAACAAAAATTTATAAAACATAAATTTAATATGCTCCAAAAATACTTTTTCACTCAAAAAGCTCAAAAATTCCAAATAAACTTTGAGAATAAAGTCTTGACCTTATCTTCCTAAACTACAAACGTGGCATTTGTATCAGGATATGCCCTTTTCATGTGTGATATTTAAGGATCAAATGATTGAATTATTAAAAATGAAGAGTCCCAACCTGAGAGCAATTCGTGGGCGTTTAGATTGCAGAAAGCCGGAGATGTGGCGTGTAATTAATTCTCCAGCGACCGCCCATCTTTAAACACTTGTTATTCACTTTTCCATTTAACTGACTTTTACAATTCGAACAGCGGGTGAAAGACAACAGACAAATGAAAGTCAAGAGGATGATAGGATGCCTCTCGAATGAACACGGCGACAATACATTTTCGCTAGTTACAATGAACAATAATAAACAATGGGGGTTAAAAAGACCGGAGCGAATTTCCCGGAAATTGTGGAAGTTGGTCACGATGGTGGGAAGACCATAGTTTATTTATATTTTTGGAAAGGAGCACCAACGAGACGATTGATTCATGACAGTTCCAGTTCCAGTGTTCCAGTTTGCATGAAACGACAGGTGCGTGCGCATAACATATTTTAGTTCCTGCATTCCACACGCCGGGGATAGTGTTTTTCATTCAAAAATATTTAAGGTTTAAAGAATGCGGAAAAAGGCAAAATAAATAAATATTAGAGTAAATCACATATTGAATTTATTTATTTAGCTCTTGATACTTTGCCAGCATAACCTCTCTGAACTTTAAAGTCAAGCAAATCAAGTGTTGTGCAAAATTCTATTTACATATTTTATTATTTTGTGGGCTTTGTGGCAATTAAGCAAGTGTTTAGTTTCTTGAAACAGAGATTATACTGGTGCGATTTTTTTACTACATTGCAACCCTTGCAACAATCTATTATTTTATTATCATTTCTGATTGTGACAGCGGTGATAGCTAGTAGTGACCTAACCTCAATAACAGTGTTTTGTAGCTTTTACGCGATGGAATTGTTTCTGAGAGCCTCCAAAAACGCAATCGTAAGCCATATGATTCATTCTTTTACCTATAAGAAACAAAAAACTTTCGTGAAAAGACTGTTTCATTGAAAATTTACATTTTGTACGAAGGTTTGACGAAAGTAACAAGTGTCAGATTTATTACCGGCTTGTGACCTTTGCTAGACAATCACTTGGGTTGCAATTTCTCCGAATAGATGACGCTACAAACAGGTTTTTCAGAAAATATTAAAAATAATTAAAATCGATTAATTAGTATATACATATGTAATAATAGTTTAATAACTTTAATTACAAGATTTTCGAACCATTTATCAATTTAATGTTACAAATTTTGAATACTTTAAAGTTTATTGAAAAGACATGCTTTCTTTCTTTTCATTTTGCTTTTTTCATTAAAAAAATAGAGCATGTTATTCTAAAGGACTGCTTTTCATAGATGAATAATTTTAATTTTAACTTTTTTTCATGAAATATTGCAAAGTTGAACGTGATTAATTGAATAAAAATCATACCACAAATAATTTCAAAACCTACTATTGAAAGTTTTTATACTTGAATAACTTTTATAGACTGAATAATTTAAAATTTCGTTTTTTTTTAAGTTCGAAGCAATTGAAAAATGAAATCATGAAATATATCATTTAAAGTGCTTGACATTGAACGGTTATAGATAAATTGAAAGTCTGCATTGTTTAACAATTTCAAATTGAAATAAAAAATTTCCAATTGAAACTTCAAGAAGAAAGTTTAAAATTTGTATTTTCGCTGGAACTAGAATTAAATATAAGTCCACTTTTCGGCGAAATTCTGTTTCCTTCAAAAATCATACTTTCCATTTTTTAAATCAATTTGATGGCCATTATAGGATTTTGTCAAGTATTTAACAATTGAAAATATGTTATTATCAAAATAAAAAAAATGTTGTGCAATCACTGGAAATGTTCCTTTTTTTTGTTCAATAGTGTTATTTGTTTGTAAAATAAATGAAAATATGTATTACAGATGAGTTTTTTAACGATTCGTGTACTATTTTTTATTTATAATACCAGGGAAAGCTAAATGGTGCTAAAAGTACATTGTCATTTCTATTAGATTATTACATGAATAAGTAGCGCTATCTGTTTTTTCACACGATGGTTATTAAAATGATCCATCCGCAGCTACACACAAAAAATAATTTACTCAATCGCTTGTAAATTGATCCTCTAGAAAGGTTTTTTGCTTATCATGTAAAATTTGGTTTAGCTTTCCCTGCTTTAATTGTTAATTTTACTTTGTTATGGTATATAATATTAAGAAAATATAGTTCAATATTTAAACCTAAACTTTAAAAGCATTATACCTATTCTCTATAAAATGATTTTATTATAGAAACCGTTCCAGGCTTTATTTGAAAACAAAACGATATTTCATTAAACGTTATTTAAACTTGCAATAATGAAAATGTGATCATTCTGTAAGATAAAATTAGCGCTGGGAAAAAAATATTTGTAAAAGTAAGTTTTTTAATTTGAAAAGAGGGTTCGTCCATATATTACGTAACGCTTTTAGGAGGAGCTTTTAGAGGAGCTATTTAAGTTCTGTTACGCTAGGGGAGGATTCTAGAAATGTTACGTAACATTTTATAAAATGTAATCATTTAAGAAGACTAATAAAATAATATAAAAGGGTAGGGTGGTGGCATGGATCCAAGGGGTGGCGGGAACTGCGAGCCCCCCCCCTCGAACACCCAGACCCCCTGGTAAGGTCTAGTAAAAAAAATATATTTCTTGAAATCTGATTTTGAGGTATGTGTAAAAGTTGGGGTATCCCATCAGGTGGTGAATCCGTGATATGCCAAAAAGATAGATACATCATTTGAAAAATTAAAAATCTTTTCAGTAGGTTCAAAAAGTATTGTTAATTTTTTATGTGTAGTGTTTTCGATAAAGAATAATCATATAAAATCATGTTTAAGAAAAAAGAATTTATGAGTAAGTTAGAACTTCTTGAAATACCTCAAAAATTACGTTTTTTTCTGTATTTGGTTACTAAGATACTTATTTACAATTTTTTTCAAAGTATTTTTCATAAAATTAGTTCTGGTCGAACGGAAGAAACATACTTCTATTTTTTGAGCGTGAAAATATTTTTTAATTCAGTTCTTAGGCTACTTCAAAATAGTAACAAATAAATAAAAAATAGCAGGATTAAAAGTTGTATTTTTTTTTATTTAGAAAAGTAAAGATAAGTTTCTGTAAGCGAACCGAGAATAGATATGGGGAAGACATTTTTCCTTGATCAAAAATTATTTTTTCTGAGATATGATTTTATATTATTGTTTCTTATCGAAAACTGGACGCATGGGAAATTGATAATAATTTTTTCACACGTCGACTTTACAAAAATTGTTTGCACATCCAGTTTCCGTTTTTTACAAAATTCGGGGACGCCCTCGGTTATTTTAAGCTAAGAAAGAAAAAAATCGCACCACGTGTTGTTGAGAAAAACAACTTTTATTTTTAACGATTTAAAATCTCACTTTTCTCAAAAAGTGTAAATGTGTAAACATGTTCGGTAAACGTTAACTGAAATTGAAATCTTACACAAAGCAAATAATAACTTACGCGCATGTAGGAGTATAAAAATTTATTTTCTCTTATATGTAATGTGCAAAAGTTTCTGGACATCTATTGTCCAATAGGTTGAACAGGCAGCCTAGTTTTAATAATAATAAACTGTAGATTTTCTCTCAATTATTGCATAAAAGGTGATAAAAGTACCCGTTTTATGGGCATAAATGGAAGCCAGTATGTGTTAATTTTATTAGAAGTTGTTTGAAAAAACGTAAATGTTAATGTTTCCGGAAAATATTAATAAATTCGGAAATAACTCTCTTATAAACTATCCAATGTAGATATACTGTATTTCTGTAAAATTAAAATCTATCACTTATATCCCGAAAACAATAATTTTCCACGATTTTAAGAAAAATATAATTCTTAAACAAATAATACTTGTTTGAATAATCAAAAATGATTTGCAGAATACTTGGAAACTCGTCCCTTAACAATTAAAAATAATACTTGTTAAAAAAATGCAAAGAATACCGTTTTTAGTATGAATTTAATAGAAAACTGCTATTTTGCAGTTTTTCGGTCACTTTTCAAGCACAATAACAATGGCTTAAAAGGGGGGTGGGGAGTCAAAATTAAAACTCACTGGGTGGAAATTATTCTTTGAACATGCGTTAAGAGGTTTTAATACTTCAATTCACAAAACGTTTATAACAAGTAGCTGTTTTTTCGATTTTTTTGAAAATCAAGCTTTTCCCATTTAAAACCCCATGTTAATTTCAAGGGCTCGAGGGCACGGGTTAATTTGATAAAAAAAGAAAACAAGAAAAAGGTTGAGCTGATAAAATGGAAATATAAATTAAGTATTTATTTCTAAAATTGATCTATGGTTCGACTCTTAACAATAGAATAATAATAAAATTGATTTTTATTTATTATTATTTATTTATTTTATTTTTTATATTTATTTATCATTATTATTATTTACATATTATTTATAAGAATAAAGTAAATAAAATTGAATTATTTAAAATAAAATAAACCTCGATGATATAATTTTGAACACTTACAAATGTCTCTAAAAGAACTCTGGACGCGCTTTAAGGTTCGCTATATCTGTTATAATAAATTTAAAATAAGAAAGTAAAAATGAAATATTCAATAATAAACAAATTGAAAGTGAATCATTTAAAATAAAATAAGCCTCGAATCATCAAAATTTCAGATTGCTGAATGCAAACTTGAAAATTTGCATTGTTTAATTTTTTTTTAATTTTTAATTTATAAGTGACATTTTTTAATATAAGTGTCTCAATAACAATGTAAAATCCTTTAATTGTAGTGTTTCAACCTAAAATTGTTCAAAAATGATATAATTTTGAACATTTAAAAAATGTATTGATTCCTCGATTGATTCATTCTCCAAACTATTTTATTTCCTAAAACGCATTCTCTCCATTGCCTGCTTTGTCAAGCTTTGTTTATAAAATACCGATGCGGACCGATATCAGTTCTCTGAAAGAACACATTGTGTCGCATTCATGTTACGCATCTAAATTGAGAATTAGGCTAATTATATTTTACGAAAAAGAATATTAAAAATTGAAATTTCATTATGAAAAATTCATTATTAGGACACTTATCATTATTATTACATATCTAAGTACTCAAAACTTATAAGAAAAATATTGAAAATTGTTTCTTTTTTTCAAATTAAGCACAGCATATATTCCTCCTGTTTGCAAATAATTTACAATTGTTTAAACAATTATTATTCGTTTGAGAGAGGGAGAGAGAGAGAGAGAGAGCGAGAGAGAGAGAGAGGGAGGAGAAAGAGAGAGAAGCCTCCGATCTGCGACATGAGACACAGCGCGTGTGTCAGTGGCCTGCGTTACACTTTCTAGTCGTGGTTTCATTTGGATCAGGCGCGACTCCCCATATCGAGGCCTAAGATGTTTACACATAAGAAAAACGTTGAAAAATCTGAATAGCAGTTAATGGTTAAGAATTGTTCCCCTTCCTGATTTATTTTGTGTATTTCAAATATTTTTCCAAAATATGGAATCAGCGTGTGTGGAAGGAGAAAGGGCATTGAGTGCGGAGATCAGGTGTGAAGGAAGAAGGGTGAGTGTAGGCAAGGGTGTAAAGGTTGAAAGTGAGGTGTGTGAAAAGGAAATTGGAGTGTACGAAAGTTTTGAGGTTAGGAGTGAAAAATTGTTGTGGGGCAAGGGGGGTAAGAGATAGGCAGGTGAAGAGAGGGTAGCGTCGTGGAACAGTGGGTAAGGTTGGATACGGGGATGTCGACGGTAAGAAGTCCGCAAACGGGCGCCAGAGGTCAGGCGGGAGATGAGGCAATTGCTGACGAGGTTGCGAGCTCGGTTAGTGGAGTGAAGGGGGACAGTAGCGGTAGCGGTAGCGGTCAAGAGACGTTTAAGACGCCGACTAGGGTGGGGATGGCAGAGAGAAGGGATTCAGGTACGGCCCATAAAGGCGGGAGGCCCTCTAACCTACAACGCCTGAACAAGCTAGGCAGCGCGGGCTCGAATCGAAGTTTAGACGAATGGCGAAAAAAAGGAAACGTGACCAGTAGTGAGGGGGAAGACAAAAGAAAAAGAGAGGAAGGGGACGATGAGTTAGAAACGGATAAGGAAAGCAAGAAAGGCAGGAATAAACTCACTAAACGGAAAACACCAGATAGCGATAGGGGGGACGGAGGGATGTTTGAAAAATTAGAGGCTCTCATAAAAGGGTTTAGAGAGGAAACAAGGAGAAGTTTGGAAGACATGAATAGGCAGGGAAGTGCTGTAAGGGGGGAAGTAAGGAAAGTAAGAGAAAAGTGGGAGGAGTGGGATAAAATCTGGAAAGAGGAGAAGGATAAGGTATGGCGTAAGCTAGAGGCCATAGAGAATAGACAGAGAGAGATTGACGAACAGACAAATAGGGAGATAAAACATCTGGAAGAACGGGTAAGCAAATTAGAAGTTAGGAATGAGCATATGGGGAAGGGAACAGAAAGTGCGGAAAAAGTAGAAGGGAGTGATAACGTGCAAAATGACAATGAAAGAATGAAGAAGAGACTGAGTGAGATCGAAAGAAGATTGGAAGGGGAAGAAAGGGCGAAGAGAAAAAATAACATAGTAGTCAAGGGATTGAAAATAGAGAGTGAAACAGGGGAAATTGAAATCAAAAATCTGCTGAGAGATATTGGAATTCGGGTAAGGGTAGAAGGAGTTAAGAGATTAGGAATGACGAAGGAAGGAAAAGAAGGAATGTTTGTAGTAAAAGTAGGGAGTGAGGAGGAGAAAAAGAAAATTATGGAGAACAAAAAATTATTGAAAGGAAGAAGGGAGAGAATTGAAGAGGATTTGACCTGGAGGGAGAGGAAAAGGAGATGGCAAATAGAACAGAGAGCATGGATAGAGAGGAAAAAGGGATGCATGGTATGGATAGGGCGAGACAGACTATGGATAAATGGGGAGGAGTGGGTCTGGGACGAGGAAGTAGAAGAAATAAGGGAAAAGGGAAAAAGAATTGAGAAAGATAGAAGAAAGGAAGATTCAAAAGAGGCTAGAGAGCAAACAGGGGGGTTTCCAAAAAGCAAGGCGGAAGAAAAGTAAGGAGGATAGAGGAGGGAAGGGAGGAGAAAAAAGTGAAAATAGCTTTCTGGAATGTGTCAGGCTTGAAGAACAAGAATGAAGGATTTTGGCGGGAGTTAGAAAAATGGGATGTGATTATGATGAGTGAAACATGGGCAGATGAGAAGGATTGGAAGGGGATGAAAATGATGCTACCTAAAGGTTATGTGTGGACAATGCAAGAATCGAGAAAGGAACACGTTAAAGGTAGAGGGATGGGTGGCATGGTCTCGGGGTGAGAAAAGAACTGGCAGTAAAAGGGAGAACAGAGGAGGATAGAGAGGAAAAGGATGGAACAATGGTAAGAAGGATTGTAATTGGAAAAGTCAAAATAGCGTTGGTTTGTGTATATAGAAGAAGAGGGGAAGAGGAAGGTTGGAGAGAAATAAGGAGGTGGATGGAGGAAAAGAAGGAAGAGTTGGTTTTGATAGGAGGTGACTTGAATGCTTGGACTGGCGATCAAGGGGGAGGGACTTGGGATGAAGAAGAGGAGGCCTATATAAGGAGCTCCAAACATAGGGAGATAGACAGGGAGGGGAGGAGGTTACTAGAAGTAATAGGAGAAACAGGATGGTTCATATGTAATGGCAATATGAAAGGAGATGAGAAGGGAGAGATCACATTTGTAGGTAAGGGAGAGACGGTTATAGACTACATCCTGGCGGAAGAAAGAATGAGGAATATGATATGCAGTATGAAGGTGGGGAATGAGATAGGGTCCGAGCACTTCCCAGTAATAGCGACACTGAAAGGTGGCGTCCACAAGCGCGGTAGAGGGAGAAAGGAAAGAGGGGGGGAAAGGAACGCGAAAATGGGAGACTGGGGGGTAGATAAATTAAAAGTGTTTCAACAAAAAATGGAAAAGGAGAATGTTAGATATGAGAAGGAGGAGGAAGTGACGAGAGGCTGGTGGGATGAGGAATGCAGGGAGAGTAAGGAGAGAATGAAAGAGTCTGTAAGAAAATGGAGGAAAGGAGAAATAGAGAAGGCGGAGTACAACATAAGAAAAAGAGAACATGAGAGGATGCTGGAAGGGAAAAAGCAAAAAGGAAAGGAGAAATACAAGGAAGAAGTAGAAAAAGCAATCAAAGAAGGTAGGGTTTGGGATGTGATAAACAGGGAAAGAGGAGGAAGGAGGGGCGTGAATGAAGAAATAGAAATGGATGAATGGACGGATTATTTTAAGGGTCTGCTAGGGGGAGAACAAAATAGGATAGAAGAGGAAAATAGAAAGACAGTCCAGGGAGAAAGGGAGGAAGTGAACGAAATAACAAGAGAAGAAGTGAATGAGGCGATAGATAGACTAAAAAGAAGCAAGGCTACAGGAGAGGATGGTATGGAGAACGAAGCGATAAAGTATGGAGGAGAAGGGACTAGGGAAGGGATGTGGAAGATCTGCAACAAGGTCTGGAAAGGAGAAGGGTGGCCGGAGGAGTGGAGGACAGGGCTGGTGGTACCGCTTGTCAAGAAAGGGGATGGTAAGAAGGTAGAAGAGTACAGAGGGATCACCCTCATGCCAGTGGGTTATAAAATATACACGGAAATTCTAAGAAAAAGGTTGGAGAGTCAGACAGAAGAGAAACAAAGTATCCCACACAATCAGACGGGATTTAGAAAAGGGATGGGAACAATAGATAACATCTACGTACTCAACTACTTGGTTAACAGAAACTTAGGGAGAAAAAAAGGGAAATTAGTAGCCTTGTTCGTAGATTTTAAAGCAGCTTTTGACTCAGTGAATAGAAAAGTTCTATGGCAGGCAATGAAAGAGAAGGGAATAGAGGAAGGGTTAGTGAAGAGGATAAAGGAAATTTTTACTGAAACCAGGATTAGGGTGAAGATAGGGGGGAAAAAAGGGGAGGTTTTCTGGACAGAAAGAGGTCTTAGGCAAGGGTGCCCGTTGAGTCCGCTGCTCTTTAATATGCTGCTGGCAGACTTAGAGGAGAAGCTAAAGGAGAAAGGGAAAGGGGGGCGATTCTGGGTAATAGCAAACTGTACTCTCTAGCATACGCGGACGACGTAGTTCTATTAGCAGACGATGAGAAGGGTATGAACCTAATGATAAAAATTTTCGAAGAATATGTACGAGCAAAAGAACTGACGGTGAACGTAGGGAAGACCAAGGTGATGTGCTTCAGAAAGAGAAAGACCAAAATAGGTTACGGTTGGAAGATGAACGGACAAACAGTGGAAACTGTGGAGGAGTTCTGTTACCTAGGTTTCTGGTTTGAGGCAGGAGGGGGAAACGAGGTGCAGGTGAGGAAGAGAATCGAATGTGCGAGCAAAGTAATGGGCCAAGTATGGGGTATAGGAAAGAGAAGGTTCAAGGACGATTGGAGAATGAGGGTCTGGTTGTTTGATGCGTTGGTATGGGCGGTATTGGGTTATGGGGTAGAAGTCTGGGGATGGAAAGAACATAGGAAAGTGGAAAGTATGCATGAGAGATTTCTGAGATGGGTAATGGGGGTTAGTTGGAGTTGCCCAGGATACATGTTGAGGGAAGAACTAGGAAGGGAGAAAATGGTAACGAGACAAATTAAGAGAGCCTGGAGGTTTGAAGAGAAACTGAAAAGGGGGGAGGGGAGCAGGATAGCACAAGTATGCTTGGACGAAGTTCGGAACAAGGAGACGAGAGGAAATTTGGGAAACTCGAAATGGGAGGAAGAAAGGACAAAAATGAGGAATGTTTGTGATATGCAGGAAGGGGTTCTGGATTGGCAGAACATAGAATTAGAGCTATTAGTAAGACAAGGAGAAGAGAGATGGAGAAAGATTATGGATTCGAAGTACAATAGATGGTATATGATGGTCAAAGGGTTGACGGAACCAGAATATTTGCAAAAGATGAAAAAGGAAGACAAATGGAATAGGGTGGTACGGTTTAGAATGGGGGAAGGAGTGAGATCTTGTAGATATTGGATGGATGAAGAGGATAATTTGTGCAGAGTATGTGGATACGAGGTGGAGTCATGGGCACATGTGTTAGAGAGGTGTACAGGAGAGGAAGATGGACAGTTGAGTGTGGATGAGTGTGTGAGATGGATCTTGGATGGTAATGGACAGGGAGTGATGTGGATGAAAACGCTGGAAGAAATAAGAGAAAGCAAGGGAACAGGGCAGAGCCAAACGGGTAATCCTCTGTGAAGGAAAGTCACTAGAAAAATGGTAAATTTTAAATCGTTGAAAATGCAATTGATGGTAAGAGAAAACGGAAGCCCTGGAAGGTCGCTCATGCTTAGATTTGTAGAAAGTTAAGAATAATAGTATTAATATGACTGTTATCATGTAAGGCGAAGATTTAGAATATAAGCAGCGAATAAGTTAGACTAAGGATGAAATGTAAAGATATGTACAGGGAGCGGAGGCCCTCAAACCCGTAAAAGGGAGAGATTAAATATACATACAATAACAATGTAAAAAACCGAAAAAAAGATGTTTTATTAGAATGTTAAGGTTCTTGAACTTCAAAGTAAATAAAAATTGGGTTTTATTTCTCAAATGAAAGAGAACATAATTTTTAACTATTAAAAATCTCAGATTTTCGGAAACAATGCAAAATATGAATATTAGTTCATAATTCAAAATTAGAAAAGATTAGAGAAAAAATAATGAAAAATCAAAAATTCCATTATACGGTCAAACTATACAAGATACGAAAAAAGATAAATCAACAAAAATTATGTATTCAAAAAAGATCTACAAATTTGTTGGAAATCACTTTTTGATAGAATGCGTGGTTTTTGATCTAACCGCGAAAAATGAGATTAAAAACGAAAAAAATTAAATTTCTAGAAAAACGACGCAAGATAAGAAAAAAAAAATGAATTAACAAAAAGTGTGCGTTCAAAAAAGACCTACAAATTTGTTAGCGATTACTTTTTGATAGGATGCGTTGTTTTTTTTTGGTTGAGGATTGAACTATTTTGTTGAAAATTCCCGGCCGGAAGAGAATAATAGAGAAAAATTAATATTTTCAGATGTAAGCGAAAGAGTGAGCATTATTTAATTTGTTTGAATGTGCTAATTTTCCATCGGGAGAAGTGCCCAACGAAAGAATAGGTTTATCTCCGAAACCAATTCTTTTCTATTTCCTTAACGATTGCCACTTGTGTTGTGTCTCATGGGTATTTTTAATTCCATACTTACATGCTGTATTTTCGATTAATTTAATTCTTTCTAATCCGCCCCCAAAATGTGTGCGCTTACATGGTTTCTATTCCTCCGTCTGCAACATAAGTTTGGAAATTTCAATTTTTTTTTGTCATGGTTATTTTTAATTCCATTCTGACATGCTTCATTTTCGATTATTTTAATCCCTTCTAATCTGTCCACAAAATATCTGCACTTGCATAGTTTCTATTCGTTTTTGTGGAATATAAGTTTGGAAATTTCAATTTTTTTGTCTACCATAACGGTGGAGTGGTTTTAATAATAATATTTGATATTGTCTTAACTTTTCGTCCTTTATCTATACCGTTTTCTGCTTACCACTTTTTTCTGTATTTGACTTTGAATTTATGGTTTAGGTTAAATTTTTGCAAGTTGGCCACTAAACTTCTCTCTCCCCTCGTTGCAAATATTTAACCCAAACGAAAAATTCCAAGCAAAAAAAAAATGGTAAGCAGAAGATTCAAAAAATTTGGATTTCGAATATGCTGGACCAATATTACTACAATGTTATATAGATCGGTTTTTTGACTCCGTATATTTTTTTGTGTGGCTGTGCAATCCATGCAAATTTGCACAGCAGTAGTGCGTGTTCCAAGATAGATTTCATATGAAATCAGTCAAAATATGTTTCGGTTCCATAGATTAATAAAAAAATGTTCATATAATTTACCCAAATACAATACTTCTTTATTTAAAAAAATTCATTTATTTCAATTCACAGTTGCGGCTTAAAGGTGATATTATTCTATTCCTTTCTATTCTTTCTTTGACATTTCTCCACTTTTTAATTCCTTCCAATACGCTTCTATTAAATTGTGATATGAGTGGATTAAAAAGACTAGCTTTTGCGTCTTCAAAGTGACGTTATTCTCTTTCTTTCTATTCTTTCTTTTGCATTCGTCCATTTTTTAATTCCTCCTAATACACTTCCATTACATTTTTCCAAGTCGATTAAAAGGAATAGGTTTTGCTTTTTTTTCTACTTGTTGGTGGAACTTTCGATGAAGGAAAAATCACGTATTAATGGGAATTCAGATTCGGATTTTTTTAATTCTTCTATTCTTACTGTGTTTGTCTTTTCTGGCAGAATTCAGCTGTTTTTAGATTAATATTAAAACCTTTTTTGGTGAAATATCAATTATTATATTGTATTTGAGAATTCACCTTTTTCGGTTGGAACTTCAACTACTTAGTAGAAAGTGAAACTACTTTGTTGGAAATTAATTTTTTTGGCTGAGTGATTCATCATTTTAGTTGAAAATTCTCTTTTTCCATGTTTGGTTGATAATTTATCTTCTTCAGTTTAAACTTCAATTATTTGATTGAAAATTCCTCTATTTTGTAAAAAATTAAACTTTTTTGGTATAAAATTAATATTTTTGGTTGAAAATTAACCTTCTTGGTTGAAAGTTTATACTTCTGGTTAAAAATTTATCTCTTTGATTGAAAGTTAGTTTTTTATTGGAAATACTTTTTTATTAATGTAAATTTACCTATACTATTCAATTTCTACATTATCATCACAGAAGGTATTAGATTTGTGTAAAATGTGACCCCCCGCCCTCTTTTTGTCATATGTCCATGTTTTGAGAGTTCGTTAGCCAGCCATTTCGGCAGAAAATTAAGAAAATTAGAGCATTATCAAATTTTGGAGACCATTTTTTGTCGATAAAAACTAAATTACCAGAGTTATTGCATTTACAACATTCAAAAAAACAAACAAAAAGGAAAATTTTAAGCAAAATAACGCACGATATGAAACAAAGTCACAAAAAAATAATGAAAAATAAAAAATTCCATTTTGCGGTCAAACTATACTAGATACGAAAAAAGATGGAAAGACAAAAATTGTGGATTCAAAAAGGTCTACAAATCTGTTGATAATTACTTCTCAATAGAACGCGTAGTTTTTGCTCAAATTCATAAATAAAAGCATTGAAAATTAAAAAAATTAAATTGTTGGAAAAACGACACAAACTACAAAAAAATATAATTGAACAAATGCTGGTCATCCAAAAAAGAGCTACAAATTTGTCATAAATAATTTGTTGACAGGATGCGTAGTTTTTGTTTTAATCCTAAAAAATTACATTAAAAATAAAAAAATTAAATTTTTTGGAAAACGGCACAAAGTACCAAAAAAATGTAACCAACAATAGTTGTTCATCCAAAAAGGATCTAAAAATTTTTTACTAATAATTTTTAGATAGCATAAGTCGATTTTCTTTTAATCGTAAAAAACAAGATTGAAAAAAATTAAACTTTTGGAAAAAAGTCATAAGAGACGACAATAAAATGAAAAGACAAAAGATGTTCAACCAAAAAAGATCTACAAATTTGTTATAAAAATATATTAAAAACAAACAATTACTTTTATGGAAAACGCACACATGCTACAATAAAATTTATTTAACAAAATTTGTTGCCTAAATTATATCTATAAATTTTCTCAAAACCGCTTTACGCTAGGATGCGTATTTTGAGTTTAAATTGTAAAAATAACATTGAAAATAAACAAATTGAAGTGACGAGAAAACGATACAAGTTGCAATAAAATGTTTAATAACAAAATTGTTTTTTTTTCCTTATACTAAGCACACTTTTTCAATCATAAAAATAAGACAATGAAAATACGTATGTTTAAATACTAATGAATATTATGAATTGTAACAATATACATTTATTGAAATTATACATTTTTCAGGGTACCTGTGAATACAATTCAATGCAAAATAAGAAACAAATATTAAATCAATCATGATAAATATAACCTTTACTTTATTTTGCAATATCTGAATAAGCAAATTCAGACCGGGGTACATGAATAAATGTAATATACATCTATATAAAAGTGTTGAACATGGTGTAAAAAAGTTCAGATTTTGGACAAAATCGAGTACGAAGCACGAGATACGTGATGAGAATGTGTTCGTTAAAGCCAAAGAAGTTTTAGCAAATGATAATTCACAATTACCAAATTACAGTTGTCGATGCTTTGACCTTTAATTTTAAAAGGTCTGTGCATAACTGTGAGGAAATCCAAAAACCGAGCGCGCAGCGCGAGGTAAATATAGTATCGAGCGCGAAGCGCGAAAAGCAACAGTCGCGCGCGCCTTAGGCGCGCTCAAACTTGCAGGCTACGCTCGATGAGAATGTGCCTGCAAAGCGGACAGTTTTTTTGTGTGAAAATTTTGTTAAAATTTACGAGTTAAACATCCGCTAAGGGTATATTTTGATATATTACAAGAAGTGGATCATTTTCGTACCATAAATTACTATTAATTTTCGGTGTATTTTCGACAAAAATGAGATTTTTAATCGTCAAAAATGATGTTTCTTCAATTTTAGAGATAAAAACCAATTTTTCTTCATTCTGAAGGCCAAAAACCTTAATAATCTGATGTAACATGTTCTTTATATTTCTACTGAAATAAAAACAAACCTTTTTTTAAAATAAAGTGTTGAAGTTCGATAAACTAAATGTTATTTAAGTGGATTTTTATCGACTTTTTCTACGTTTTGTTTAAAAATGTTGTTCAACTTCACGAGATAAATATCCGATAAGGGTATATTTTCATAAATTTCAGGAAGTGGAACAATTTTGAACTATAAATTGCTATTCATTTTTGGCGTCTTTTGCAACAAAAATGAGATTTTTAATCGTTAAAAATTATTTTTCATCAAATTTAGAGATACAAATCAATTATACTTTACGCTGAAGGTCAGGAACCATAATAACCTGATGTGACATGTTCTTCACATTTTTATTGAACTAAAAACAATCTTTAAAAAAAAAGTTGAAATTCGTTAAATTAAATGCTATTTTAGTCGATTTATACAGGGTGTCCAAAAAGTAACGAAACACTTGAATAATTTTCCAGATAAAATATTTTTCAAGAAGGTCTAGGTCATTCTTAAAGTAACTTTTAACGAAGAATCCAGTGGTGACCTTGAATTTGACCCTGAGCTTGACCTTCAAGGTTATTTCAAGGTTAACTTTGTTTTTTTTTTCAAACGGGAACTCCTATTTTTGACAACAGCAATCGAAAGAGCGGGAAATTTTACGTCCATACATGTATTTAGGTCTTGGGTCAAGGATGACCTTGAGCTTCAGCTGAAGGTTTTTAGGCTTGACACAGGTATGGGTCGGGACCAATCTGTACTGCTTCGGCTAAGGTGTTCACGAAAAAGGTCGAGGTCATTCTTGGATTAACTTTTAACGAGGAATTCGGAAGTAGCCTTGAATTTGACCTTGAGCTTGACCTTCGAGGTTATTTCAAGGTCACCTTAGTTTTTTAAAGTGAGAACCCCTATTTTTGACTGCGGCAATCAAAAGAGCGGGAAATTTTACGTCCAAACATGTACGCAGGTCATGGGTCAAGGGTGACGTTGAACTTCAGCTGAAGGTTTTTAGGCATGACTCAGGTATGGGTCGGGTCCAATCGGTACTGCTTCTGCTCAGGTGTTTACGAAAAAGGTCGTAGTCGATTTCCGTTGTCAAAAATAGGGGTTCTGAATTAAAAAAACAAGTCTGACCTTGAAATACCCTTGAAGGTTATGCCCAAAGTAAGATTCAAGATCACCACTGGATTCCTCGTTAAAAGTTACTCCAAGAATGACCTCGACGTTTTTCGGAAACAGCTGAGCTGCAGCAGTACAGATTGGACCCGCCTCATACCTGGGTCAAGCTTAATAATCTTCAGCTGAAGTTCAAGGTCACCCTTGACCCATGAACTGAGTACATGTTTGGACGTAAAGTTTCCCGCTCTTTCGATTGCCGTTGTCAAAAATAGGGGTTCTCACTTTAAAAAAACAAAGTTGACCTTGAAATAACATTGAAGGTCAAGCTCGGGGTCAAATTCAGGGTCACCATTGGATTCTTCGTTAAAATTTACTTCAAGAATGACCTTGACCATTTGGAAAAAATATTTTACCTGGAAAATTATTTAGGTGTTCCGTTACTTTTTGGACGCCCTGTGTAGATTTTCTGAGAAATTTGGTTAAAATGCACAAAATAAAAATCTAGTAAGAGTATTTTTATAGATTTCAGAAAGGGTAACAATTTTGAATTACGACCTGCTGTTCATATTTTGCGTCATTTTAAAGAAAAATGAGATTTTCAATCGTTAAAAATTAAAAACCGGTTTTCTCAAAAATGCGCAGTACGATATTTTCTCTCATGGCTCAAAATTAGGTATTTTCACTTCATAGTCAGCTAACTTCACTTCGTTAACTGCTGAGGGGAAAACAATGGATCAAATGCATGGGATTCGCTCCATTTTTGCCCTATTTTGTTAATATCTTCGTAAAAACTAATTTTTTCTATATAAATGTATTAGAAAAATAGTTTCTATTTCTTAAGAACTATTCAATGACATAATAAAGTAGTAATAATTATTATCCATTATGAAGATATTACCAAAATAAAGTTTTGTCCCATGCATTTGATCTATTGTTTTCCCCTCAGCACTCAACGAAGTGAAGTTAGCTGATGGCTGAAGTGAAAATACCTAATAATCGAGGGGCATTACCGAAACACGAATAAAAGAGAAACTGGATGTGCTAGCACTTCTTGGTTGAACTTAATCGAGGCTAGCCGTGTTTTGTTTAATTTTTCAAAATTTGAAAACTTTGAACTCCTCCGTGGTGGCTGAAAGTGATATCCCAAAAATCTGAAAAAACACGGGCTATCCTGGCAGAATACCACAACTTACGTGAAGTTATTTTTTTATAGAGTAAAAAAGTGGTGTTTATAATAATGAAAAAAATGAGATTACTGAAAGTTACGTAACAATGATGGGGGCGGGGGCCTTGTCTATTATTACGGCAGCGTTGCAGGGGTTGGGAGGGTTAACAAAAATTCCAAAAAAGCCTTACATACCAGATGGACGACCCCAGCCTAGAAAAATAAAAAATTTTAAGTCACAGATAAACAAATTTAAATCAAAGAAACTTCGATCGTTCAAAAATTTTGATATTTATTATAGTGTTAATTTAATTTTTTAAACGTAATAATAGTACATTGTGCGCCAAAGAACTTAAGTCGGTCATTATACGCCGCGTGTGCGTTTGCAATACAAGTCGTAGACGAGCGCGAAGCGCGAGGCGGAGACGAGTATTGCAAACACACAAGGCGTAATGACCGACGCAGTTCCATGGTGCACATTATACTTTATGTGACTCCGGTGCATTAACGCGTTTTTATGCGACAGCGTAGAGTATCGTAAAGTTGTACATTACGATACAGCGGAAGATCACTCTTCACATTACACTCCGCTGTATCGTAATGTACAACATTACGATACTGTACGTTTTCACAACAAAACTTGTAAATGCACCGTCGACATATAAAATAATATATGCGCCAATGAGCATAATTCGGGACTTCACGCGACTCGCTTACAATGCTCACAGGACTTATCTCGCCTCGGCTTTGCCTCGGCTTCGATCGTCCTGCGAGCATTGCCGCTTGTCGCGTAAAGACCCTCATTATGCACCTCGGCGCATAATATACTATTATACACCAAGGGCATAATTTGCAAATTTTTTGCCCCCGATTATCATGTATCACAGGGGAGGTCTGACGTGGCGAGTCGAATCGGTACAATTCACTTTTAGCGCCGGTTAACAAGATTTGTACTGAGCTGGTTAATATTCGCTCGTCTTAAAATTTTTGAAAAATAGGAAAATTTTGGATATTTTTGAACATTTGAAATTTTTTGGGGGATTTGAGTTATTTTTGAAAATATCTATAATTTTCAAAAATTTCTTGAATTTCCAAAAATATCCAAAAATTTTCAAAAACTTCAAAAATTTTCAAAATTTCTTAAATTTTCAAAAATTGTAAAAAATTCTATAATTTTCAAAAAATTTAGAAATTTTCAAATTCTCAACATTTTTAAAAATTTTCTAAAATTTAAAAAATTTTCGAAAATTTCCGAAATTTTCAAACAAATTTCAAAATTCTCAAAATTTTAAAAAATTTCAAAAAATGTATTCCCCCCTCCAAAAAAAACCACCCCCGGCACCCCTCTGTATCTCCCCCTTTATCTGTAGGTTTATCATGTACGATAAGTATTTCTTCAATGCTCCAATGATACGCGGACTATAATGAATAGTGGATAGTGGTGGGAGCAGTAAAATAATGGCCCCATTATTGTACAGTACAATAATTAGGCCATTATTGTACTGCTCCCACCACTGACCCATAAAAACGTAATACGCCCGAATCATGCCTGCGGCGTATAAAGTATTTTTTACCATTCTAAACTTTTTTTAAATTAGTTCCCATCGCCTTTTCTCGTTTCTAAAGGTTTTTCTTTTGGTGCATATAACAGTGCAATAAAATTTTATTTAAACTCATCGTTTAAAATCATGCGTTAAACGTTAAACGAATGAAATAATTCAGAATAACTATTATTTTTAAAGGCAAATTTGAGCGGATATGAGCATGTACGAGTCGTGCTGGGAAATCAAACCTGTGATTTAGACTCTGCAGTTTGCGCATTGGTACAGGGCTTGTTTCAATATTGCGATGTGCAAAAGGAAAATCGCTCGAACGTTGCAGTAATACCTGTAATGAATATTTTGGAGAAGGAATTTCGTGTGAAAACTGAGGTCCTTTACTATCTCAAGCATCATAAAGTGCCCTTGAGTTTATTGACGTTCCGGTAAGTCCGTACACAACACTTAAAATTTAATTCGTTTATTTCAAACGCGACCCTCCTTTTCATCCCTCGTCAAAAGCATTATAGTACTCTGCCTCGGGACAGGACCCTTTATTCTGACAAACTTTTCAATTATCATCCTATCATTCCACAAGAGCACATTAAGAAAACGTATTATCTTCATTCTACTTGTTTAGTACCATAAATCGTTTAAGAAACAATTCAGAAACAGTATTTATCCTCGAGATTTGACTAATTCTTAAACCTTTTGCGAAGACTAAAATATCATACAAGATTTTAGATTAGTTAGAAGTTTCAACCATTGTGAAGGTTTTAAAAGTTTAAAAATACTTCATTATGTAAATAATTGTAGAAGTTTTGATAGAGAACCTAATTATTTGTACAAGTGAATAAAATAATTATAAATGATAAATTGGTAAGGTGTGTGAAACTCATAGAGAAATTTTATACAGTTCATTGAATACTGTGACCAGATTTTACTTTCTGGAGAGCCTCAGTAGAAATTGATAAAGTTATATAAAGCTTTTTACTCTATTAAAGAAGTTAGTGCTTTTTATGAACACAACAGAAAGCGCAGCTTCACTTTCAAACAACGTAATCACTTTACGATCCCTGTGGAATTTGGAACACTGTCAGTGCCGGGACGGTAATGGAAAAGAAGTATAGAAAAACTATTTATGAGTAAACTATTTACTTTTTGTTATCAAGTAAACTGGAAGCTAGAATTAGTTAGATAAGAAATTCCCCCTGCTGTTTTTAAGCGGAAAAATCTTTTTCTCTGAGGTTCTATTCAATGATTTTGAATTACAGAATGGCCACTGACCGGGAAAAACCGGGAATTAGCCTTTTGTTCAAAATTCAACTTTTTTGTTGAACATTGTGCTTTATTAAAATAAAATTTGGTAGTTTTGGATGGAAAATTAATTTTTTGGTAGAAACGTCGTCTTTTTTGGTTGAAAGTGAACTGTTTTTCATTGAAAAGTCTTCTATTATATTTTTGGTTCAGAATTCATCTCTTCTGGTTAAAAGTTCTATTTGGTTGAACATCTAATTATTTTGATGGAAATTCTACTATATTAAAAAGTCATATTTTTTGGTTGGAAGTTAATTTTTTTAAATTTGAAAAATCTACTATTATATTTTTGGTTCAAAACTAATTTGTTTTGGTTAAAAATTCTACTATGTGGTTGAAAAATTAATTTTTTTCTTGAAAATTCCACTATTATATTAAAATGTCAACTTTTTTGTTCGAAAATACATCTTTCATGGTTGAAACATAATTCACTCAAATCCAGGCTCTCCGAACGTAAACATCAGGGCCGTGAACACTGAGAGTGAACTGGCGCAATGTGGCGCAACGTGACGCAGTTATTCAGTTAGGCCGTTAGGTGCTTTATCGCTATGCTACTATTTTGTCACGCATGAGTAACCAAGGCACAGCCCCCCCTCCCCCGCGGCTGCTTTCATCCGAAACCGCCTCGCGGCTCCAATTCTCGGATGGATCAAATCAAGTTTCATCTTATCCAAGTTCGAGTGTATTTTGGGTTTAAAATTCATCTCTTTTGGTAAAAATTCTACTATTTAGTGAAAATTTACATTATTTGATTGAAAATGTATCTGTTCTGTTGAACAGTTGTCTTTCTGGATGGAAAATTCATTATTTTGTATTGATAATTCATGTTTTGGTAAAAAAGTTACTATGATATATTTTACCTTGGCGTTCTAAAACGTTAAATTCTTTCCAAAATTTATATACTAAAGCAATTAGTATTGAACAATTATTATTATAAACGTCTAAAAGTCAAACGGGAAAAATGTAATTTTGAACCAGGATAACCGGGAAATAGAATGGACATTTTTTTTAAGTTTGAGTGGTCACCCTACTGCATCCTACTGCTAGGGGAAGGCTAAGGAAAGAATATTTCAATAAATACATTTTTTTTCTGGCGAAATAAGTTGTCACTCAATAATTTAAAAGGCATGATTCTTTAGATTAAAAATATTTTCAAGAATTGAAATTTTATCAGCCCTTTGATTAAAAATTGGCAGATTAAAGGTAAAGAGCTTAAAGTCAAAATAATAATTGTAAATATTTCACCTCTCGTAACTTTAAATTCAAACCAGCTTTTTCCCATGCCTATATTTCTAAGAGAATTTGAAACTAATTTGATTGATGAAACAATCCTATTCTAAAAGCTGAACTTTGCAGCTATCCTGCAAATACAGTTACCGAAATGTCCAGGCATTCCGACTCTAATTTAATCGAGAAGTTAATTAACTTTTGCAGGGACCAGATCGATCTTCACGCCTTGAACGCGGAGAACAAATTGGAGCTAGTTTTGGTCGACCATCACACGCTCACAGACGAGGATTCGTCGCTAGCAGATTCGGTCGTAGAGATTATTGATCACCGGCCCCAAGATGCGGCTTGGACCTGGACTGGCAAAAGGATTAATCTGCAAACAGTCGGCAGCTGCGCCACTTTAGTCGCCAAAAACATGTTGGAGAAACATCCGGACATTGTGGACTCTCAGGTCTCCAATCTACTACGAGGTGAGTGTCCTGCTCTGACAATTTAATTCAATATATGCTCATCCACCTCTACTTTTTCGGTGAAAGTTTCATTTTTTAACTTTAACTCACTATAATGTTAAATATCAAATATTGTAAGTGAATTTCATTTGCTTAATAATTTACAATAATTAAAAAGGGGTGAAATGTAAGTAAGAATATAGTAGACGGTGGCGCTGCCGTCACTGATTCGAATCCGGCGCGCCGACTTGATCTAACAGGAACTAAGTTGATGATCATACTGAACCGAATTTACGTAGGAACGTAGATCAAAATTTGCAAAGTTCAATTTGGAAATCAGAACTGAGAACAATTCAAAATAAACTCGGAAATCCGAATTGATTACAGTTGATACTGTATAAATTGTCTCACATTTGGAAATGCGAACTGAGACCAGTTTAAAATGAACTCAAAAATCCGAATAAATTACTGTTTATAATGTCCACATTGAACTAAAACGGAGTAAGGACATAGTTTGCGATCTGGAAGATTCAGTTTGGGGTGAGGTTTGGGGTTCCGAACTGGACCGATTCCAACTAGTTCGAAATGTAATCGGAAATCCGAATTAATCACAGTTAAATGATGTCCAAATTGAACTGAATAGATTTTTTATTTGGAAAATTGGCTCATTTCAGCGACAGAAATGGAACTTACCAAACCGAATTTCTACTGATAGAATATCAATTTGGATCAATTGGTTCTTTTATGTAGGGTATTTTTAAAGAATATTATAATAACGTCTTTTAAATAAAAAGAGTGGGTTTGAAATTAAACTAATTAAATAAATACTTTATGTCGGAAATTGATCTTTTGCTCCTATTTGTTATTTTTTGTATGGTTGAAGATTTTATCTTTGAAGATTCAAAATTCAACTGTTTGGTTGTAAATTCATCTTTCTGGGTTGAAAAGTAACATTTTTGTTAAAATATCATTCTTTCGGGTTTAAAAGTAAATTTTTTCTATAATATAATAATTGATGTTATTTTGTGGACCAAGGTGATTGATTATTTAATTAATTTCTGATGTTAAATATTGCCAATTACTGGTCAAATAATTTTCTCGAAAAACGAGGAAAAATCTACTTTGGCCCGGATTTGAATTTGATTTGGCATTCCCGGTTCAAATCCGGGCCGAGACAGATCTTTTCTCGTTTCTCCAGAAAACTATTTCACCAGTAATCGGCAATATCTAGTATCAGAAATTAGTTTTCTATAATAATCGAATTTTTATCTAGAAAAACACAACTCTCGTTGAAAATTCGTCTTTTTGGGATGAAGATTCATCTCTTTTGGTTGAATATTGCACTATTTTGTTGAAAATGCAATAGATTCCGACTTGAATACTTAGGAGTATGGTACCTACATTAATATTGTTTAAAGCTGGTCCTCTATTCCCCTATTTTCTTGAAAAATCACCCTATTTTCCCTGTTTTTAGAGCAATTTTGTCTTTATACTCTGCAATTACTTATACAATAATTTACTTGGATTTATAAAATGTTTAGTTCTTTTCAAAATCGATCCAATAACCGGGGCAAATTTAATTTTTAACCGGGAAAACCCGGAAATAGCGTGGAATTTTTTTAATGTTTGAGTGGCCACCCTGAATGACCTTTAAAAGTTTGAAAGATAATTTTAAAAAAAATTCTGGAGAAGACCTGGAATTAGAATTAAAAAGTTTACAACAACTCTGGTATACAAAAATTAATCAAAAAGTTTAATATAAAATTTCATCAAATGATAACAAAATAGCATTTTTATAAATTATTAAGTTTAGAATTTTTACACTAAAATCTGTTATGAAATCAAAATATCTGCATGGAATGCAAAACTATCAATACATATAATTTCATATTGAATTTCTTGGCAGTAGTATTTTGTTTAACTTTTGTATGCCTTATAACTTAAAAAATGAATGCATTTAACAACTAATTTTATCTTGGTTAGTATAATTTGCAATGGGATTTGATGCAAGAAGAAAGAAAATTCAAGTTACTACACATTGTTTATTATTTGATGTATATGTTCTGCGTTAAAAAAAAAATTATTACAGATTGGTGTTCTTTATCTAAAACTTTCATTCTATTTTAGTTTAATAGAAACTTGAAGAAATACTTTTTCAATTCGTGCTTTCATTATTAGTGCTTTTGTAGCGTATAGTTTCACATTGAAACACACAAAAAATATATTGGATGACCCTATTTATCGAGCAGAGGAGCGCGCTGGCCTGCAAAAACTCGTTTCGAGTGGCTGCGAAGTCCAAACTTGCACTGGCCCATCCGATGAATGAGTTGTTAAATATTTTCCCAGAGAGCCGGGCTGCTGGTTCGCTGGTTTTCCAATAAATCGTTATTTTTGCAATGGATAAAATATTCGAAAGCGGCGTGTCATGTGAGTTAAAGGCATACCGGGATCTCTCTGAAAATTCGCTTCAACATTATTTCACTATTCAGAGTGATGATTATTCTAAACCTGTGGGCAGAACCTCGCTAGGAAAACATTTCAAAAGGAGCGAATAGAAAAAAATCCAGCAAAAAATAGCACTTTATTGGTGTTTACTGAACTCGAGCAACTGAATTAAAAAGAATGATTAATGAGGGTTTCCTTGTTTTTGGTCATTTGTCCGGATTAGTCTGGTGTTCCAGATGAGGGAAAAGCCTTAGTTCATATCATCAATTCTTGTTATTTGTTCTCCAGGCTGAGTCCAAGTACACAAGAAATTCCCTTTGAGACTATTTTACTCCTAATTGAGGGTAGGGATCAAGGAAATAAAGAAGTAAGTCTACGTGCGCCCTTTGCAACAAATATCTCTGTAGAAAATTAAATATTATGGGATCATCCCTATTTAGAGTAAATGAAGAAATGAATCTTTCTGTAGGTTTCAGAGTCTAGTATATTTTCCTGAATTTATATTTATGAACTTGAATTTAGAAAGAAAGAAATGTTTGAGAGATTGCAAATGTATGGTACAAATTTTCATCTAACAAAAAAAAAAGTGCTGAAAGCATCTAATTCCCAAACTTTTTAGTAATCAAATTATCAACAATGTCTTGTGTAACACCAGATTTCAATTTTGAATTTCATCTCTTTTTTCAAGGAGTAATTGCAAAAAATGTAATTATTTACTTTTATTTGTTCCCCTATTAATTTGGAGGCAAAATCGCCCTCTTCTACGGTGTCAGCAAAACGAAGAGAAAAAGAAGTAATTAATAATTGCATAGGAGCGGGAAAGAAACTGGATATGGATTTTCTTTTCACCGTATTTAATTATTCGTTTTTCCCTCAGGAAGATAGTTCTTTCCCAAAATGATGCTTTTCTTTATAAACCATTGAAAGTAATTTTTAATTACTTTAATATTATTAGCAATGAAAAAATTAAAAATATTATTTCAACATTGCGATAATGTTCGATCTCTGAAATACTAATATCATTAGCAGGAATAGCGCGTTAAGCGCGCTTCTTACATGTTTCTTATTTTGATTGCCCATTATAGTATAAAAAAATTGCCAACGGCAATACCACGCTGAAAACACCAATTCCCGTAAGATCACTGAAGTTAAGCAGCGTTGGGCGCGGTTAGTACTTGGATGGGTGACCGTTCGGGGAATACTGCGTGGTGTTGGCCCGTCGTGGGTGTGGTGGACCCACACTGGTAGTATTTATCCACCCAGAAACACTACCCGAATCGGGTAGTGAGGCAATGAACTTTCGAGTTCGAAATGCTAATCAATTTTTTTTTTTTTTTTTATTATAGTATCAAATGAAAATATATTAAATCAAAAATACTGTAAGATACAATAAGGAATCATATATTGAAATGAATATTTAAAAATTTGTCAAAATAGTCGCCATATGCCTACAAAAAAGGGTTTCGTAGCCTATTAAGACGTTAATTAAGTCATTTAAACCTCCTCCTTCCATACTTTGCCCCCTACCCCCTACTTCCTCCTCTCCTTCCTACGACCCCTCCTCTCACTTCACCCATTGCTTCCCTCCCTTCCCCAACTTCTTCCTTCTCGACTTCCCCCTCTCCTCGCTTCCCCAGTTAACACTTCCCTGTTCCATCCCTCACTTCCCCTCCCCTATTCACCCGCACTGCCTCACTACTCATCCCCTCATTTCACTCCATCACTTCTAATCATTTCCCCTACTTCCCCCTCCCTAATTCCTCTAATTTTTCCTACCTACATTCCCCTCATTTTCTCTACTTTCCCTCACGCCTCCTCCGCTCATTCGCCATCATTTCGACTAGTTCCCACCCTTCCCTTCCACTATTTCCCCTCCCCTTATTTTCTCCTCGTATTCCTGCATCCACTCACTTCATCCTTGGCTCCCCTTCCCCAACTTCTTCCACCTGTACTTCCACCTCTTCTCCCTTTCCCAGTTAACACTTCCCCTTCCCCTACACTCCTTACCCGTCACTTACTTCCCCTATACTCACACACACCACCTTACTGCCCCTCCCCTCACTTCCTCTACCTCCCCTTCCCTCATTTCCCTTACCCACCCACCCCTAATGTCCCCACATTTTTCCTGCTTCCCTTCCCCAACTTCGTCCACCTCACTTCCCAGTTAACACTCCTCTTTCCCTACTTCCCTTAGTCACTCACTTTCCCTCCACTACTCACCCACACTACCCATTACACCTCCCTTCACTTCTCTCCATTACTTTCAAGCAATTCCCCTACTTCCCTTATTTCCCTTACTTTCCTTCCCTAATGGCACCTCACTTTCCCTTCTCTAATTTATATTATTTCACTTCTCCCACGGCCAACGGCCATACCACGCTGAAAAAACCAGTTCTCGTTAGATCACTGAAGTTAAGCAGTGTTGGGCGCGGTTAGTACTTGGGTGGGTGACCGTTCGGGAATACCATACTGCGTGCTGCTGTTGGCTGGTCGTGAGTGTGGTGAGTCCACACTTGTAGTTATTTACTACAAGAAACTATTCACCTAGAAACACTACCCGAATCGGGTAGTGTCACGCCTACCCCGAAAGGGAAATGGCTTAATCCCCTCACTCCACTCTTAGCTTCCCCTCCCTTCCTTAACTTGTTCCTCAACTTATTCCTCCTCTACTTCCTCCTCTCCTTACTTTCCCAGTTAACACTTCCCTTCCCCTCCCATCGTTTTTCCTCACTTCCCTTCCTGGGGAAAAAGTAAGAGGGACGGGTGGATGGACACCCTTCGCAAACTTTACGGGCTTCTGCCTGGAGCTACGAAACCCGAAAAAGCTACATTGGTCTTCATACAATTTTAACTTAATTTAATTTTTAATTTTAATTTTAATCCCCTTTCAGTAGTAACTTTTATTTAAATATATAATATTATACCAGCAGGAATTAGAACAAAATAAATAAATAATTAAGGTAATTTGGTATTTATTGATTTCTGAGTCTCCTCTCTCTTTCTCTCTTTCATTTTCGATACTGATCCATTTTGTAGATGTTTACAGTTTAAAATTCACCATCTTGTTTGATTTCGAATGTTTATAGTTGTATTTAAACTCATAAATTTTCAAACATCGTCTTCAGGTAGATTTGTCCTTAAGTTTTTTAAATAGTTCAATTTTGAAAATTTACGACTGAAAACTCTTTAGTTTTAAAGATGTATAAATAAAAAGGTTCAGATTTGGGTGATTTTGAAGATCAAAAATCAAATTTTTTATTCTCAATCTTTTAAACTGAAGAAATTTCTTATGTAAATTATCAAAATTACAGCATCTTTAAGTTCAAAACTTGAAACTTGCATAATTTTTAAACTGAATTTTCAAGATTCTCAATCTTCCAGATTGTAGAAATTACGTATATAAATCATAAAAATTACAGAATTTTTAATTGTCAAACTTAAAATTTGCATAATTTTTAATGGTCACTTTTTAAAATTAACAGAACTCTAATTTTAAAGATGCACGAAGGATAATTTAAAATATTTTGAAATTAAAAGTAGGGTTTTCAATTCGAAATCTTCCAAACTGAAGAAATGTCGAATTATGTTAGTCATAAAAATGAGAGAATCTTAAATTATAGAACTTAAAACTCACATAATTTTTAATTATAAATTTCTAAAGTTAAAAAATGTTTAATTATAATGATTTATATTTAAAAATTCTGCAGTTTTGAAGAGCTGCAATTGAAAGCTCTTCAATTTTAAACATGTATAAGTAAATAAAAATTCTTACATTTGGATGATTTTAAAGATCAAAACTTAAGTTTTCAATCCTATATCTCTTAAATCGAAGAAAATTTAAGTGTAAACATAAGATTTACAGAACTTTCATTGTAAAACTTAAACCTAGCATAATTTTGAATTTTAAATTTCACAAATTGAAAACTATTCAATTTTGAAGATTTATGACTGAAAGGGCTGCAATTTTAAAGACTTACAATTTAAAATTCATCAATTTTAACGATTTGAAATTCAAAATTCTGCAAAATTTTGAATATTTGCAATCGAAGGCTCTTCAATATTCTATGTGTATAATAGAAAATGATGTAATTTAGTGTTCCTCTTTTAAAATAGTCTAAATTTGAAAATTAAGAATGAAAAATTATCCAATTTTGATGATTTAAATTTGAAATTCAAACAGTGTGAACAGTAAAAATGACAGCGTTGATTTATTTTTTGAAAACTCTTAAACACTGCATCTAATTTTAAATTACGTGAATTTGATATTCCAATTTAAAATAAAGAGTTTATATTCAATTGGAAAAACTTCAAATGAAAACAGAATTGTATAAGATGTCAAACTGACGTATACTAATAAACTGTTAATGTTGACAAAGTGAATGACTGAATTTGAAGATTATGATTATTATTAATTTCAGTAGATACTGAGGATAAAAAAACAGCGAGAGATAAAATGAAAGAAATCCCAGTCTTTTATTATTGATTTTGCTTTATATGATTATTATTCTTTCATGAAATTTTTTCTTCGTCTAATATTCCCCTAATTTTCCAGAGTCCTCTTTTTCCTCTATTTATTCTGTAGAGTGTAGGGACTCTGAGAGCTCTTATTAATATTTTCGAGACTCTTCCCATTTCCCAAACTTCTCAGAGATTTTGTCTGCTTTGGAGAAATGTGAAACGTCTTTGCCTACCCTACCCTACGACCAAAGTACTAAGTACTTGGTAAGCTTGAAAATTAGGTGTGCTGTTTTCGCTTCGCGAATGGTATATCAACCCTACTGGCAGGAAATGTGGTACTTTTACCTTGGATTTTGTATTCTGACTTCTACTTGTGCAAGCCCGCCGTATTGTTTTCGGTATAATCGAGCCGGCATACAGTAGCCTGTCAGCCGCAGCAATTCCTACGGGGCCGTAAGTTGCTCTAGGGCGGGAAAACTTTAGTGGGAAACCCTCTCTAGAATGGACGGATCAACGGGAGATTTGGTAGACTCCGAGCACCAAGATATATAGGAGTCAGGATTTTGATTTACCGTTCGGATGCGAGCGAACTTATTTACGGAATCGTGCATTTCAACGACTCCGGTTGCTGAATAATGCGGGTTTTGATAAAGTTCAAATATCCAATGAATTATTTTCAAATGCTCTGGAATTTTAGGCATTTGGGGTATTCAGCTTCAGGAACGATTGTCTATCAAAATTCATCGCATTAAATTTCATCGCGATTTGTTTTGAAATGTTTTCTGTTTCCAGATTCCATTATCCATTTATACAATAATAGTGAGAGCTTATCCTAGTTGGTGCAGAGTTTCGATTCCAGCATTCTCTAATTTTACCGAGCCTTTTTTCCGAGGGAGGCGCAAATCCTGGGGTGGCCATTGGTCAGGGAAAGCCTGGAAATCAGGGAAAAGTCAGGGAACTTTATTAGTCGAGGAAAGTCAGGGAAAAGGCAGGGATTTAAAAAAAAAGCTGGCAAAAGTCAAGGAATTTCTATAATAGGAACTTTGAATAACTTTGATGGATAATAAATTCGATTTTTCAAATTTGTATTTGTAATTATTTCATCCCTTTCATAAAAGATTTTATGTTAAAAATGTTACAAGATTAGAATTCTGATCTTCGAATATTAATTGTCAGGGGAAATAACAAATTGGCCGAGGAAAAGTTATGCAATTTGGAAAATGAACTTTGCTTCCTCCTGACGATTATATATTTAGTTTCAAATTTTGTTATTTGGTTGTAAATTCTCAAATTTTCTTAAAATGTCATCCTTTTTTACTGAAAATTCACTTTTTTTTTTTTTAGAAAATTCGTCTTATCGGTTTAAAAATTCATCTCTTTTGGTCGAAATTTCATTTTTTTCTAAACATGCAACTGTTTGGTTAAAAATTAATCTTCCTTGTTTAAAGGTTTCAAATATTTTGTTTGAAAATTTCGTATTTTTGGTTAAAAAATAATTTGTTTTAACTAGAAATGTAACTATTCCGGTTGAAGATTCATAGTTTAGGTTAAAAACTCATCTCGTTATTTTAAAGTTTAACTACTTTGCTGAAAACTCATTTTTTTTGCTTAAAAATAAATATTTTTAGTGTAATTATTTCATTTTTGGTTGAAAATTAGTGGAAATTTTTGTTTGAGAATTTAACTGTTTTGTTGAAAGTTTATTCTGTTTTGGTTTAAAATGAACTTTTTTAACGGCAAATGTAATTTTTCCATTTTTGGTTAAAAATTAATTTTGTAATGTTAAAAATTCGTCTTTTGTGGTAGAATTTATCTCTGTATATATGTTGAAAATTCAACTGTTTGGAAAAATTCAACTATTTTGTGGAAAATTTAATTATTTTTTTTTAAATTCGTTTTCTGTTGTTGAATTATCAACTATTATATTTTTTGTTGAGAATTCATTTTTTCAAATTAAATTGTTTGTGGTGGAAATTTAATTTTTGTTTGTTGGAAAATTCAACCATTTAATTGAAATTTCATCTTCGTAGGTAGAAAATTCAAGTATTTGATCGAAATAAATAAATACAATCAATATTTTTAAATTTTACTTTGAAATTCATTTATTTCGTTTATAAAAGATAATATGTTAAAAATTGTATAAGATAAAAATTCTGGTCTCTGAATATTAATGGTCCTGATTACTCGGATTTTTGTTGTACACTAGATTGCACGATTGCATGGGATTGCAAAAGATTGCCCATATGTATGTCATTAAAAAATATTGCATGAGATTGCATAAAATTGTTAAGAGATCGCTCGAAATTATTCCAAAAAGTATAGAAACTGCAAAGGAACGATTTATTTTGAACTACTCATAATCTCATATGGAAGTACTATACAAAAAAATAGCGATTCTGCTCAAATAAACTGTACACAAGAAAATCTGTGAATTCCCTTCATACTTATAAAATAACTTGAAATTTCATTGAAATCGATGAAAATTCTTTAGAATTTCTGGAAATCTCTTAATACCTTTAGAAATATTTTTAAATCCGTAAAAATGTTTTAAATCTACTAAAAAACGTAGAAATTCCGTGAAATCTTTTCAATCTTTTTAAATTCCCTTGAAGTAAAATGTTATTAATTCTCCAGAGTTCTCAGTATCTCTGTATCTTTTTTGACATCTTTGGAAATCGTAAATATCCATTAAAATAAGTACATATCATTTGAAATTCCTTAATCCCTAGACATATTATTCCATTTTTTTCCAAATTTCTCTAGAAATCCCTTGAAATCTTTAGAAATCCTACATAAATAAATTCAACTTATTCATTGAAGTTTTCTAAAAACCGTTCAAATCCCTAGAAATCTTTGAAATCCCTTGAAATCCTTGGAGATACAATAAGATTCTTTAAATCTTGGGAGATTATTTGAAATACTTTAAAATCCCTTGAAATCTTTGAAATCACTAGAAATTCCTTTATATGTCATTACATTTCATTTATTTTCCAAAGTTCCCTAGAAATCCCTTGAAATTGTTTCAATATTTGGAAATTCCAAAAAATCCTTTTCAAAACCCTAAAAATCCTTGAAGACCCTCGATATCCATTAAAATTCCTTAAAATGACCTGATATATTTAGAAATATTTGAAATCATTTGAAATTGCGTGTAATCGTTATGAAATGTAACCAAATCGTGAAATGAAATCCGCATTTTTCCGTGGAAATTCTCTGGAATCCCTTGAAATTCCTTCGAATCCCTTAAAATCTCTCGAAATCTTCAGAAATCGTAAAAATCCATCATAGTAAGTAGAAATTACGTGAAATACTTGAACAACATACAAACTGGAAAGAAATTTGATTTGAGTGTATCTATAGTTTTAAAATAATCCAGTATTATAAGCATTCAATTTTGATATCGATCATTTCTATTTCCTTTTAAACAATCATAACTGGAGAGAATTAATCAAACAAGAAATGTAAATGATCTAAGACACAATCCCAATAACTAAAACAAATTTAAATTTCAAAAAATACGATGTTAAAATCAACCACATTAAAAAAATGTGAAACATTGAAAATAAAATAACATATAAAAATTGAATGCATTTTACTCATGTAAAGTATCATAATTTCTAGAGAATTTTTAGTATTGAGTGTTCAAATTTTAAAGTATAATAAGAAATTGTATCCGAATGGAAAAGTATTTCGGTTCACTAAATTTTACTCTATCGCTATTATGATGCGTTCTTTAGTTATTTAATTGTGAACAATTGAAAAAGTGGCAAAAGCTATTTTTTATTACATAAAAGATAAAGGGAAATTATTACAAATTTTAGAATTTTGTTTCGTTGCTAGGTCGGGATTTAAAATAACTGAAACAAAAGAGAGCCAATCGAACAAGTCGAAAACATTATTCAGTTCCAGAAATTTGTCACATTTTTCGGATTTTTCCGGCGTCCCCTGTACGTTGAAAATTTTCTGGCTTTTATTGGATTTTGAGGTAGTCACAGAAAACTAGCAGGAAATGCTAGAAAATTGCAATATTGAGTAAAATCTAAAACTTTTCTAATCGTTTTATAATTATCCTCAGTTCTGCAGTTTTCCAGTTTAGACAATTTGTAATTAAAAAACGTGTTTTCTCAAATGCGTAAGAATATTTTAATACTTTATAGTAATATAAATTTTAGAATTTCTTTCTACTTTTATTTCTCATCTCTGCTTTGTTGGAGAGAATTGAAGCTATTTTCATATTCCATAATGTCTTCCTCTGCCTTTACATTTACTGTTTTACATTCTTTGTATAATTGAAGCTTTTTAATCAGGAAGTCGTTGTAGAATACGACTCTACTAATAGAAAATTAAACAGGAAATGCACAAAATTCAAAAGAATTTATTATCTAGAATGATTTTTGAAAACATTAGTAATTCTACTTTTGTAAATGTTACTGAAAATAAAACCTATAAGAAAAAGAATCTTCAATACATTATTTTCGATTACAAATTTTTATTTGTATTCTTCAGAAAATGTCAACGAGGCTACAGAATACTTGTATTTAAATAACGGCGAAAATAATTTCAGATTCAGAATAGAAAAAAATCTGGAAAGCCCGGGAAGTTTTAGTCGAGGTATCGACTTAAGACAGGTATCTATCGGGCCAGAAAATCAGGAAAACCCTTTGAATTATATAACTATAAAATGAGCTATGATGGAGACATTTTCTCAATTTGTAAAGAAGATATTGCGGAAATATTCCATTACAATGTTTTCTTAAAGTTTGAAGAAAAATTCTAATTTAATAAACATTCTACAACGTGGAAACAAAAAAGTTGGGAAAATTCGCAGACATCATATCGGTAGGAAAATAATAATAAATTTTTAATTTTGTAATTAAATTTATTTATTGCAAAAAAAATGACAGAATGACTTCAATCCGGCTCATTTTATCGAGAATACCCATAGAATACCGAAAACTTGAGAATCAGGGAAAAGTAAGGGAATTTTACTGGCCAGTGAAAGTCAGGGAAAAATCAGGGAAAAGTCATGGATTTTCAAAATAAAATCACTCAAAAGTCAGGTTATTTATATAAGTAGCACTTTAAATAACTGGCAAGAATAATAAATTTGAAATTTTTAGATTGAAATTGTTTTATTCGGCTTATAGCAGATTCTATGTTAAAAATATTACAACATTATGATTCTGGTCTTCGAATATTAATGGTCAGGGAAAAATTAGCGAATTTTGAAAATGAAGTTTTGCGGCCACCCTGACATAATACTCTTGTCTTCTTTGGTTGAAATTAACTGTTTTTTGTTTTAAATTACAATCTTTTTGGGTTGAAACATCTACTGTTGCATTATTCGTTGAAAACTCATATTTTTGGTTGAAAATTGAACGATTTGGTTGAAGATTGAATCACTTTGTTAAAAAAATCGTTTTTTTGTTGGAGATTCATAATTTTAGTTATAAAGTTCATCTGTTTCGTTGCTATGTCGTTTTTTGTTGTTGAAAATTATTTATTTCGACTGAAAAATGAATTATTCCAGGTTAAGATTCATTATATCGTGTTAGATGAAAATACAACTCTTTTTTTGAAAATTTATCTTTTTAACGGAAAATATAACCCTTCCATTTTTCGTTGAAAATTGATCTTTTTTAGTTAGAAAATCGTATTTTTGGTAGATAACTAATCTTCTTGGTTTGAAATTTACTTCTCTTTAGTTAAAAACGCAATTATTCAATAAAAATTAAAATTTTTGTTGAAAATTCAACTATTTTACAGAAAATTCGTTTTTTGGTTTGAAAGTTCAACAATTTTGATAACATTTCTTATTTCTGGGCAGAAAAATCTATATTTGTTTAAAATTTATAATTTTCTTAATTTTTTGTAGTTGTAAATTCAACTATTTGTTTGAAAATTGATGTGTTCTGCTGAAATTTTTTTGTTTTGTTTCAAAATTAATATTTTTTGGTAGAAATTTCGTATTTATTTTTGTTAAGAATTTATCTTTGCGAACTTCATTTGTTTTGTTAAAAATGTAACTATTTTGTTAAAAAGTTAATTATTCTAGGCTTGAAAATTCAATAATTTTATTGAAATTTTCTCTTGAATGAAAAATCTTTCTTGGTTGAAAATTAATCTCTTTTGGGAGAAATTTCATTTTTTTTCTTGGTTAAAAGTGCAACTGTTTGGTTAAGAATTATTCTGTTCTGGTTAAGCGCGGATTCAAATATTTTGTTGAAAATGCGTCTTTTTCAGTTGAAGTAAACTGTTCTTTATTTTAAATTAAAATCTTGTGGGTTGAAATATCAACTATCACATTTTTTGTTGAGAATTCATCTTTCTTGGTTAAATTCGACGTTTTTTAAAATTAAAACAACATTATTTTTTGGTTGAAGTGTAATCTTTTTTGTTTAAGAATTCAAGCATTTGATTTAAAATTCATCTTTGTATATTGAAATTCAACTATTTGGTTGAAAATGCGCCCCTTTTGCTTGAATATTTATCTATTTGATTGTAAATGCAACTGTTTTGTTGATAATTAATTTTCGTTGTTGAAACTTCAGCTATTTTGTTAAAAATTAAATTATTCAGTTGAAAATTCATCTAATTTGTTGAAAAGTCATATGTATCTAGATCGAGGGGTACATAACTTCAAATTTTAGTGTACACCGATTGCATGATTGCAAGTGATTGCAAGTTATTGCAAGTGATTTCAAGTGATTGTGAGTGATTGCAAGTGATTGTGAGTGATTGCAAGTGATTGCAAGTGCTTGCAAGTGAATGCACGTGAATGCAGTGAGTTCAGGTGATTGCCATTGAATGCAAATGAATGCAGTGATTGCAGAGTCAATTTTGAGTGACTGCAGTGATTTAATGGTGAAATCCGAATGATTGCAGTTATTTCGCGGTAAATTCCGAGTGATTGCAGTGATTTAACGGTGAATCCCGAGTGATTGCAGTCATCGCACGGTGAATTGTGAGTGATTGCAATTATGTCTTGGTGAATTATGAGAGATTTTGAGTGATTCAAGGCGAACGAAGAATAATTTCAATTTAATTCTCAGCTTTTTCGAATGAACATAAGTCAATTTAAAATCATTGCATGCAAAAAGCGATTGTAATCAGTTTTGAAAGTACTGCTAGTAGGGCCAGAATGTTAAAAAAACTCGAAAACTTGAGTTGACTTGAAGCTTGATAACTCGAAATGGCTGAAATCGTACGACGAAAATTTTTGAGATCTACTTTCTAGACAATATTAGATATAGTTCGACATCAAGTAATCAAAAATGCAATTTTTAAAAAGCATTTTCATTTG
>CAKNXH010001964.1:202347-225924 GCA_932178445.1 Andricus quercusramuli
TGTATCTAGATAGATATAGACAGAAAATTCGTCTCACTGGTTATTCACAATTTTTGGTTGAAAAGTTCTTAGTTGGAATTTTTTTTTTCTTGGTTGAAAATTCAACTCTCTTCTACAAAGTTTGTCTTTTTGGCTTGAAGATTCAACTTTTTGTTTGAAAATTCATTTGTTTTTAGTTGAAGTTTATTCTTTTTTGTTTAAATTTGGACCATTTGGTTGAAAATTCATCGTTGTATATTAGAATTCAACTGTTTGGTTAAAAATTACACTATTTCGTTAAAAACTCGTCTTTTGCTTGAAAGTTCGGCTATTTGGTTGTAAATGCCACTTTTTGGTCTAAAATTAATTAGTTTCTTGAAAAACTCAACTATTTGGTTGTAAAATAATCTTTTCGAGTTTATAAATCAACTGTTTCTTGAAACATTCGACTTTTTAGTTTGAAAACTCAACTCTCTCGTTGAATATGCATCCCTTTTGTTAGAAACTTCATCTTTTTTGGTTGGAAATTCAACTAATTCTTTGAGAATGCAATATATTTCGAATTGGAATCTTTAGTGCTTCCTGTTAAATTCATTATGGTGCTTAAATAATACTTTGATTTAAAAGATTTTTTCCTCCATTATTCCTCTATTTTCTTAAAGAAATCACCTCTGTCTTAAGAGCTAGCATTTGGGGCTGAGAAGTCTGTTAAAATATTATGTTTGTATGTTTTGCGTCTTATTCCAGGCATTTATAAAATGAAATGGAAGAACAAATCTTGATTCGTAAGGGGGGGGGGGGGTGTTCGTATTTGCGACGTCACCCTGGGAGTTTAAAGTTTGCTTTGATGATCTGTGCCGAAGAAGGGAAGGAGCGGAATCCCTTTTCAACATAGCGTGACGTAGTTTTTAAACGGTCCTCAGGGAAAAATCATAAAATTTCGAAAATGATTTTTTTTCGGCGACCCTCTTTATAACTAATCACTTAATTTGTTTTTCCTATATTTTTTCAGGTCCGATTCTAGTAGATACTTGCAACTTTTCCAGGGAAGCAGACCGAGCCACGCCAACAGATTTTGAGGTGATTCAGAGCCTGGAAGAGGTCGGTTCACTGGATACTGAAAGGGATGCAGTCTACAGAGAAATTCTCTCCGCTAAAACCGACATCAGTGGCTTGACTCCGAGCGATTTGATGATCAAGGATCTGAAAGTGGTGAATGGAGTACCCATTGCTGGATTTCCGATGCTGGTACAGGTACGGTACACGCCCATCTCATTTCTCCAGACACCACCACTGTTTTGTCTCCATATGCAAATTTCAAATGAACCCTTGGCATTTGACATAGGCACTTTCCCCGTTTTGACCAAAACAATCCTAGGTAATCGCGTTACCCTGCTCAACCTGCAGGCTTAGGAACGTGACCGGATTGTTAATCAGGAACAAGCGCCTCCTCGCCTAATGAATTCAAACCTCAAGTTTAGTTTCTGAAAATAGACTTCTCTCTGTCCCTCATGCAAAGATATTGCAATATTATACTATCCCGTGTTGGGAAATTTACGCAAAAAACCAAATTGCCTAGAATTTCAGATCCTGGGTAAGAACATTAGTACGTTATAATTGAAGGGTTGCAGTACAGAACTAGATAACCAACAATATTCCGAAAATGGGCGTTTTGCATAAAAAATTTCCAATAAATCTAATACATGTTTTGCTAAAAGGATTTATTCGAAATGTCATTTTTAATATAGTAAAATCAAAATATTTGTGATTGAAAACCAAATAGCTGATTCTGTACTTTTCTTCCATCTTCTTCTTTTTTTTATCTTCTTTTTGTGTAATTTCATAACCTTTTACCTTTTTTTAAAACCTTTTTCTGGCCACATTTCTCTTCCTAAAAGTTTGTCAATATAATAAAATAATAGAACGCTTCTTTTTCATAGAAAAAGCTCTTAAATAAAACTATTTGTCACTTTTTTCAGCACCAAAGTATCAATCAAATTCCAAAACCTAAAATCTTAAATCTCCATTGTCTACAACAAGCCACTTTTATAAGAGTTTTTTTTCACTTATTTTTCTAAATTGAAAATTAGATTTTTAGTCGCTATCCAAAGACGATTTTCAAAACACATGAAATTTGAACGTCCAAATTCTTGAATGATTTACTCAGAAACGGTTAACTTTTTCTAATCAAACTCATCTTCTCTCAATTTAGCAAATCAACATCTCAGAAGCAATTTTTTATTTTTTGTTTAAACTGAAAATTGCAATTTATATCGTTATTCGCAACCGAGCTTGTTCCAGTTTTAGGTTCCTGTCACTTTAAAATTGTAAATTTCCACATTCTGTTTCTCGAAACTGGATATTTTTAAAAATAATACATTGTTGTTTGTTATCTAGTTCTGCACTGCAACCCTTCAATCACAGTTGCTGCATTATTTCAAATTTCATCCTCCCTCCCCCACCGCCACCCCGATTTTTATATTGTAATTTGTCACATTTTTAAATATCTAATTGACTTGTTCCTTCAGGGTTGCTACAGGTCAGGAAATCTGGTCAGGGAATGTCGGGGAAAACCTGACAGAGTCAGGGAATTTTCGATAAACTGAAGTTGAAATTCATTTCATTTCCTTGTTGAAAATTCAACAATTTTGTTAAAAAATAATTCTCTTTGTTAACTGTAAATTTAACTGTTCCATGTTTGTTTGACAATGTATTTTCTTCGGTTGAAAATTTAACTATTCGCTTGAAATTTCCTGTATTTTCTTGATAATTTGTCTTTTGTGGTAGAATATTAATCTTCTGGGTGAGTCATTCATCTTTTTGTTGGAAAATGAATTTCTTTTGTTAAAAATTTAAATAGATTCAAAATGACTTTAAAAATTGGATTATTTGGTTGAAAATGCATGTATTTTGTTAAAAATGAATCTTTTTTGCTCGAAAATGAATCTGCTTGGTTGGAAACTTATTTTTTTGGTATAAAATTTATTTCTTCGCTTGAGAATTAGTTTTTTTCAAAGTGAAAATACATTTTTTTAACTTAAATTTCAACTTCTATTTTTTGTCGAAACTTTATCTGTTTAACAGAAATTTATTTTTCTTGGTTGAAAATTCATCTGTTTGGTTGAAAATTTAACAATTTCGTTGGAAAGTAATTTTATTTAGTTGAAAATTAGTTTTATTCCGTTAAAAATAATTTTTTTTCCACTGAAAGTTTAACTACTCTATTTTTGTTTGAAAATTTGTCTTTTTTAGTTGAAAATCCATCTTTTTAGTGAAAATTTGTCTTTCTTGGTAGAAAAATTATATTTTGGGAGAAAAATTCAACTATTCCGTTAAAAATCAATTATTTTGGTTGAAGATTCATCTTTTTCGTGAAAAATTCATTTCTTTGTTTGAAAATTTAACTATTTTCTTCAAAATTAGTTTTTCAGCTAAAAATTAATTTTTTGGACTAAAAATGTAACTAGGTGCGAGTGGGGCTAAGCCAACAAAAAAAATTTCTGAAAACGTATTAGGTATTTTTGGATCGAGAATTTAGTTGAATACAAAATCTTGCTTTTGGTTTTAAAGTGCGATGCTTCGTTTATCAATTATTATTTAAAAAAAGTAAGTGATGGAAAATCAGTCCAGCGAAAATTTTTGGGGCTAAAATGACACACTTCTGGGACTAAGTCGACATTTTCCTTTAATGTTTGAAGAGAAAAAGGACACATTTTAACGCTTTAACGGCCATTATTGCAGCTCTTGCTCAGCTTAGAATTTCGCAAAATAAATGCATGCATCAGATCAAAGTGGACTATTCCACATCTCGTAAGCTGGTCTTGAGTTATCGTATACTCTATAGAATCCGAGAAATTTGAAAAATAAATTATTTTTTTCAAATTGATTAGAAAACGACCATACATTATTCCTGAATTTTTTTTCAGAATTTTTATTTAACGGATCAAGGCTTGGCCGTTAAAGGGTTAAGAATTTTTTCACTGTAGCCGACTAAATTCTCAATTCAACAATACCTAATAAGTTGTGAAACCAATTTTTTTTACATTTTCATCCTATAATGAGAAGTTATTATTAGTTTTATGTAGAATTGGACTTCGTCGGTTTTCATCAAATCTTCACGTGTTGAAACCCCCCGAGTCAGAAAAAAAACATTTTTACAAAGGTGCCTGTCCGTCTGTGTGTATGCATGTCTGTATATCTGTCTGTATCCTGTAGGCACAATGACGTACTGGGTGTCGATATAGTCCCACGCGTTAGTTTTGTATATTGGTATCCGAAAAACATTGAAAATCATCGAAAAATCAAAATTTAACAACACATTCATGTTCAGCACCTTTTTTTACGTAAGATGAATATACCTTGATTATAGTGGACGATGATATAAACAAGAAAAATACAATTTTCCACAAGCGTCAGCAAAAACTTTTGACCTCCGAAAACACTTCTTGTCTCATAAAATGTGCCATGCCATGCAAAATGCCACGAAACTCTGTCGATAAAGATAGGGCATTAGAGGCCACTTTTATTTAAAAAACCAAGTTCACACGGTTCATATTTTTATTTAAAAAAGCAAGTGTCGGCTTACCTCCGCCGTTAGCTTAGCCCCACTCTCCCCTATCCCATTTTCGCTTTTTTGGCTGAAAATTTAACTCATTGGTTGGAATTTTCTCATTTTCGTTTGAAAATTAATCTGTTTTGGCTGAGAGTTGAACTTATTTGTTGAGAATTCGTAATTTTTGGTTTAATTTAACCGTTTTTAATGAAAATTAGAATATTTTTTGGTGGAAATATTAATTATTACACTTTTTATGGCGAATTCATTTTTCTTATCGAAGATTCATCACTTTGGTTGAAAATTAATTTTTTCATCTAAACATTTAATTTTATCATTTTTCGTTCAAAATGTATATTTTGGAGTTAAATAATCAACTAATTTTGTTGAAGAAATTGATCGGAGAAAAGTTAGGGAAAGTTTTTTTTTTTTTTAATTGAGATTTTATAGCAACCCTGAAATATTCCCGCTCAAAAGAGGACTTGAAATAATAATAATGTAATAATAATCTTCAAATTCATTAATTGACTTCGTCCACATTGAAGCTCCTATGTTTACGCTCACTTATCGCAGGATTTTGTCTCTTGATTTTTTTACTACCACCCAGTTCGATAGTTTATTAGTATACGTCAGTTTGACACCTTAAAAAATTTTGTTTCCCCTTGCAGTTGTTGCGATTAAATGGAAAATCTTTAGTTTGAATTGGAATATTGAATGTTATAAAAGTAATTTTTATCTGACTTTAGGATAATTAAAAGTTAGATGCAGTGCTGGGGAAATTCCTTGAAAAAAGGAACTAATTAGAACTACAATTACTCCGTGAAAATAGTAACTTGTTACATTTCGAGTCACTGATTCAAGTAACTTGAAGTTTTTTTTATGTATGAAAACATATGTTACATAATATGCAAAACATTATGAGAATTTAAAAAAAAAATCAACTCTGTCATTTTTACTGTTCGTAATTTAATAATTTGCATAAGCAAATTCATAAAATTAATTAAATTACAATTTTGAATCTTCAAAATTGAAATATTCCAAAAAAGCATTCAAAATTGCATCATTTTCTATTATATACATTGAATATTGAAAAGTTTTCAATTGCAAATATTCAAAATTTTAAATTGAAAATAATTAAATTTGATGAATTTTCAATTGTAACTTTTCAAAATGTAGAACTTTAAATGGTTAAATTTTGAAATTGAAGAGTTTTTTTTAAATTTAAAATAACAAATTATGAAAATGTTTAGCTTTACAATAAAAATTCTATCA
Organism: Andricus quercusramuli; assembly: GCA_932178445.1. Taxonomy (NCBI): domain Eukaryota; kingdom Metazoa; phylum Arthropoda; class Insecta; order Hymenoptera; family Cynipidae; genus Andricus; species Andricus quercusramuli. The sequence continues at coordinate 208,151 of CAKNXH010001964.1, forward strand.
TTTTGATGATTTATATATTAAATTTCATCAGTTTTGAATGTTTAGAGTTGAAAACTTCTGGCTTCTGAAATTAATAATTATAACAATTCAAATCTCCAAAATTACATATAGAAATTTGAATTATAGATCTTCCAAATAGAGATATGAAAAAAATGTTCCAAATTACATACCTTTAAAATATAAATCTGGTAAATTGAATAATTTGCAATGATATATTTTCAAACTTCAGGAAATTTCAATTTTAACTCTTAAAATTGCAGAATTTTCAATTTCAACTCTTTTAAAAATTGCAGAATTTTTAATTTTAATCTTGAAAATTCATGAGTTTTCAACTCGAAAGATTGACAGTACATTTTTGTTTGTAATTTTGATGATTTACATTAACTTTCTTCAATTTGAAAGATTTAGAATTGAAAATTCAACTTTTGATTTGCAAAATCATCAGAATGTAAGAATTTTTATTTATACATATCTAAAATTCAAGAGTTTTCAATAGCAACTATTTAAGATTATAGAACTTTGAATTGTCAATCTTTAAATTTGAAGAGGTTTTTATTTTTATGACAATTTGCAATCAAAACTTTTGCAAGTTTTAAGTTTTACAATTAAATTTAAAATTCTGTCATTTTGATGCCTTACATTCAAAATTTCTTCAATTTGGAAGGTTTTGAATTAAAAACTTGACTATTGATTTTCAAAGTCATCATAGTTTGAGAATTTTTACTTAAATATATTTAAAGTGGAACAGTTCATAATTTTTAAAACTTACAATTAAAAATTATGCAAGTTTTACATTTTATAATTTTTAAAAACCTTAAACATAAACCTTCTTCAAAATTGTATGATTTTAAACCATAAACATTCAAAACTAAAGAAGTTGGCGAATTTTCAATTGTAAACATCTTTAAAATGGATCAATTTTGAAAATGGAAGACGTCAGTAAGACTCAGAATTCCAGAATGTTTTTTAAGGCCATCTGATTACGATATATAATTCCAAATTACCTTAATTATTTCTTTCTTTGCATCTATTTCCTGCTGGGATAATATCTTATATTTAAATAAAACTTAGAGATTTTACTGAAAACCGATTAAAATCAAAATTAAAATTAAAATCAAAATTGTATGAAATCCGATGTGTTGATTTTAATATTTATGGTCATTTCTGGTTTATTATTATATTTTATAGTATATTTATATAGTTATTTCTGCCAGTAATACAATAATTATATTATAACTAATAATAAAAGCGTGGGTAGTAAAATCGTGACAATGAAATTTATATGAGGAAGACATTATAATATTTATGCGATTTTATTATTTATTTATGTTATTATTGCAAGCCCCCTTCACTGGAGGAATTATTTTATTTTTTGTATTCTTAATGAAAGCTTGTTCAAAAAAATATTAATTCAATTCGGATTACTTTCGCTGAATGTAATTGTTTATCGATAGCTTTGACATAACTTTACAACTTTTAATGAGTTACTACCTAAGACTGATACCAACAAGAGACAAAATGAACCCCGGAGAGGAATTTGCAATGTTAATTGAAAAACTTTAAGAAAGCTCCCTCCTTTCCAGAACTTCGTCGCATTAACTGGTGCCTTCGAAGCAGTCGAGTCATTTACAAAAAGCAGGTATTGCACGCTCACAATACTCATAGGAATGGATTTAAAGAACAACGCCATGTCGAGGGACATTGGTGTCTTCTCATTGGACTCCAATGAATTGGAAAATAAAGTAAGTGCTATGCGCCATTTCTCGCTTTCCATTTCTGCTTCTCTTATTCCATTTATACCTCCTCTCTTTCCCTCTCTCTCTCTCTCTCTCTCCTCTTTTTATGCACCCCAAACTCTCACCCCCAAGACTCCGCAGTAGTTCAAGTTTCGAGTGCCTTCAGATTATAAAGGGGTGTGTAACGAAGAGTGAGCGAGAGGGTGGCGGCCTCATGGAGGCAAAGCGCTCCTGCCAAGTGCCGGAAATTAAACTTACGGTTCTTTCCTTTCCAGATTATACGAGCGTTAACTTTGTCCACGGATCCAAATCTCGATCTGGTCGAGGAGAATCGGGTCGCTGGAAAAGGGCGCAACTTAGTCATTTACAAGCAGAGAAACGTGCGGGCAACTCGCAAGCAAATACTGCCGATTATTCAAAGTGCATTGACAGGATGTCGGTGTTGACAGGCCTGCAGCCTCGCTCCCCACAAAAGTAAATACTGAACCACCCATTCAACGAATTAGCATGTGGTAATTATACATCCCATCCCACTCCACAAGTACTGCAAATAAATAGCCTCTGTCGCCACTACCAACTGCTGGACTCTCATTATCTAAACCACTCTAATTTTTCCCCCCGGATTGTGTAAAAGGATAGACTCCGAGGAGTTGACCTTTCGACTGTTGAATCCAGATTTCACAAAGATTTCAAGGATTTCAAAGATTCAACCGATTTGAAAAGATTTAACCAATTTAAAAAGACTTTGGAGATTTCAAAAAATTTAAAAATATTTGAAAAGCTTTCACAATAATTTCAAATATTTCACAAAGATATAAAGGATTTCAAAAGATTTTAGAAGATTTCACAGATTTCGAAATTTTTAAAAAAATATTTCAAAAATTTAAAAAGATTTAACAGATTTCAAACGCTTTTACAAATATTTCACAAATGTTTCAAGAGGTGTCAGAAAATTTAAAAAGAGTTAGGAAGATTTCACAAGCTTTCACAAAGATTTCAAAAAATCTAACGAAGATTTCACGAAGATTTTTAAAATTTAAAAAGATTTCAAAAAAATCTAAAGAGGATTTCAAAAAATCTAATGAGTTTTAAAAGATTTCATAGATTTAAAAACATTTCAGAATATTTCAAAAGCTTTCATAAAGATTTTAAAGATTTCATAAATATAATAAACTTAATGCTTTCACGATGATTTATTATAATAAATTTAAAATTTAAAGCTTCTTCGGGTTGCAATCGTGTGTGAAACTGCGCATCTTGCCGACGTTTCTTGAAAATTGCAGTTTACTTCTTCAGGGCTAACTGCAATTTTCACGAAACTTCGGCAAGATGCGTAGTTTCGCACACGATTGGAACCCGAAAAAGCTTTAAATTTGGAATTCATTATTTCATGAAGATATCAAAGATTTAAAAAGATTGATTCACAAAGATTTAAAAAGATTGATTCACAAAGATTTAAAAAGTTTTAAAATATTTCCAAGCACTTCAGAATATTTCAAAAGCTTTCAAATGATTTCAAAGATTAAATCAGGATATGTAAGATTCCTCAAAGATCTCAAAGATTTCAAAAGTTTTCACAAATATTTCATAATATTTCAAATATATTTCACAAAGATTTTACAAATTTTAGAAGCTTTCAGGTGAGTTCAAAAGCTTTCACTGAGATATGGAAAAGATTTTTAAAATTCTAACGAAGATCTAAAAGATTTGAAAAGGTGTCAGACGATGAAAAAATAGTTTGGAAAATTTCATAAGCTTTCACAAAAATTTCAAAAGATTACAACAAATTTAACGAGGATTTCATAGATTTGACAACGATTTGAATGATTTATAAAGATTTGAAAGATTTCAAAAGATCTTCAGAATATTTCAAAAGCTTTCAGAAAGGTTCCAAAGATTTCATTAAGATATCAAAGGTTTCAAAAAGATCTAAAATATTTCAAAAGATGTCAGAAGATTTTAAAGATTTCAAATATTTCTGAGGTATTAAAAATCAAGAGTAATGGCGGACTGTGATGGACATCTTGTGCTTGGCGTGCCGGTTTTCTGCTTAATTTGGCAGTTATAGTAATGTTTGGAGAGGTGAAATAGTGTCTGGTGTATGCGCTTAGTGCGTGTTACTAGATAGGATTAATTTTGACATGAAAGAAATGATTTTCTTTGCCCTGAATGTCAAAATCGTGTATGGCCAGATTGTATGTTGACTATTGAGGTGATAATTTCTGTGCATATTATTCTATGGAATGGAATGCAGTGTTCAGTGCTCGATCCTCACCACTGTGCATGGATTGTGAAGTGTTGAGGTACTAAAATTGTATGAAAGCCAATTAAATCTAAAATAAAAAGTGATGGTCTTCATTCGTTCTCCTTCTATCTATTAACACGAGGCATATAGAATTTGCGTGACCTTGACTCTGAAACAGGTGCCTTTTGGCTTACTTATGAGATTATTGATATTCTGAGTGAGACAATGTGTAATTAGATGCGGCTGTCTTGTGTGTTAATGCACACGAAACATATTTAGTTGTAATGTAGGCGGGGGCGTGAGGTCCCAATCCCTGGCGCTCAAGCTATGAAGCCTATTGTGCACACCAGTGTTTATTCTCAAGGCAGTACTCCGAATCAGGCCATCCTTCGCCGAGTGGTTTTGGATATCGGTGGGTTTTTTCGTTGTTCTCAATGTTCTGAGATTATACCTCTCAGGTGCCAGGCATACCTATCGCACAGTAAACGACGTCCTCCTTTGTTGATCAGGCAAAGTGCCTATTCATTACTCGAAATCGGCCAGCGACCACCGAGCGGAGGTCCCTTGAGAGGGCCTGCCTCTATGCAAGGAGATCGCTGACTCATTTTCGAGTCTTCACAGAATCGGTTTCGACCTCCACGGTTATTCTCCTCGACATGGGGCCCCACCTTGGTACGATACCAGCTTTTTCTGAGGGGACCTACAGTTTAAGGTGGGTTCCGAAGCACCGAAGCCCCGGTAGAAGTACATAGAAAAATTTCAATGGGTACCCGGCTCAGGGATCGAACCCCGGACCTCCTGCATGGAAGTCCGACGCGCTATCGTTTGAGCCACCGAGGCTTCAACACGAAACATAACAACGCTTAAATTCAAAAATTATATAACGATAATATTCAGAGGAAAATGCCACCAGGATCTGCAGAGCGCAAATGCAAATATTGTGCACACGTCATTGCAACGGATTGTGTAGCCTGCCAAAAATGTAGATTGTTTTATCATCCTGGACGAGCCAAACTGACGAATCCTCTCACAGACGACAGCTATGGTTAGTGCTGTCAGACCGGTACGAGACCAATCCGAGCACCTCCAACTCAATCTCGAAGGATGATCTAGATCGTATGTTCACCAATTTAAGAGACATAATGCAGACTGATTTTAATACAGTCAATGTATCTGTTGATGCCTTAACAGCAAAAAATAACGTCTTTGATGAGAAATTGGCTGCTACCACCACTCGTGCCAATAATGCGGAAAAGGTCATATTGTAAATTAAAGAAAATGTTACAAAGCTGGAAAATAAGATAAAAAATGATACTAATATGGCAGCCTCCCAGTGCATGCGAGAAATTGAAGATCGTCTTTCTAGAACCAAAAACTTAATTATTTTTGAGGCACAGGACGTCCCCAATGAAAATAAGCTTTCGGCTAAGGAGAATAAATCAGTTAAAATATCCAACTTTTTTAAGACTCTTAATCCGGCTATGAAAGTGAATGAGCTGAAACTCATTCGCATCGGGAAATTTTCTCAGGCTGTTCCGTCTCCACGCCCCATCAAATGCGTGTTCGAATCGGACACGATGGCAATAAAAACATTCCGACAGTTCTTGGCTACACGAGGATATCAAACCAAACTGCATTTTCTCCACGGGTTGAGAGTTTCTCTGGACAAGACATCTATGCAACAATTAAGAGTACAAAGACTTGAAGAAGGTACCTAACGATCGGTTAGCGGAGGGAGAGAAAGATCTGCGAATTGTTTATCGACAAGGAATTCCGAACATAATATCACACCCACCGTCTGCTTAAACTTAGTTCCTGAAAATATGAAACGACCAATCGCAGGTGCAGTTTCTTCACAAAATGTCAGTTTCTCGCCAGGGATGCCCGCAGGTTTGTTATCGCCTGACGCAAATAAATTACTAAGCATATCAATAAAGAAGTTTCCAGGTCTGTCCCTGTCTGTGTATTATCAGAATGTGAGGGGTATAAATAGCAAACTTTGTAAGCTGGTTCAATCCCAGGACATTTTTGAATTTGATATTATTGCTTTTACTGAGACGTGATTGAAACCACATACTCTATCAAGTGAATCATTGACCTAAATAACTTTGACGTTTGTTGAGAAGATCGACCTGACAAAATTAGTGACAAAATTGATGATGATAATGACAAAATTGACCAAAATATGGTATCGTTAACTGATATTGAATTGTTTTTTGTTTTTTTTTGTAACTTAAAGTTCATAATAGAACAATTTACATTCTGGTCATTATGTTCCCCGCACTTAATAAATGTCATACTTGAATCACTAATATAAGTAATTGTACAACTGCGCTGTCTCTGAGGACAAACGATAATAATCCTTGGCGACTTTAATTTCCCTAAATTTATAAACTACTTCACGTTACATGAAAGCGATAATAGGACAGCAATACTTAAACAGCTTATGGATTTCTATGAATGAACCCAATATAATGATGTTTTGAATTGTAACTGCAGATGCTTGGACTCAGTAATGTCAAATATTGTTATGAATTTGAGTAAATGTATATATCCCATAATTGAAGAAGATACATATCATCCCTCGCTTATGATTTATATTGCAGCGGTTGCTTTGAATGTTTCAAAACGCAATTTTATTCAAACTATCATTACGAAAAAATTAAACTTTAGAAAATGCGATTATCCTTCATCATACGTAGATATTAGTAATGTTGATTGGTCAGTTTTGAATGCGTACGAAGATGTAAATAAATGTTGCAAAAGCTTTCACAGTTTCCTCTATACACTTTTTAAAACACATATACTGCACTGCAAACCTCTATTGCACTAAAATATCCGCGATGGTACACCAGAGATATTATTAATGGCCTAGCTAGTAAACATGATATTCTCGCTAAATATAACAAATATAAGTCGCCTAATATTATTCAAGAGTATCAGGTTCTGCAAAATAATCTTAGTGCGCTGATTACATGGGATCATAAACAATATGTGGAATGAGTTGAAAGAGATTTATCGTCAAACCCATCGTATTTTTGAACATATGTCCATAGAATTATGTTAATTAGAATTATGTAGGATTAGATATAGTATTTTTTAGTATTTTTTAATAATGTTTACAAAAAACCTGTTGATGATTTTTTGACATTCTTACCCAGGTCTTCTTCTAAGTCTCAATATGTAAAACTAATAGGAGATGCACTACAGATGAATAATACGAACGTACTTAAAGCGCTAAAGTCTCTCTCTTCGAAAAACATGCTGGCACTGATCAAATTTCGTGCTTTATTGTGAAGGACTGTGCTTCTGTCTTTTTAGCCCCACTAACTAATACGATATTTAATCTTGCACTCTTGAAGGGCGAATTTCCTATGACTTGGAAGTCTACTAGAATTTATGCAGCGTTTAAAAAAGGCAATAAATCTGATATAGTAAATTATAGGCCAATGTCTATAGTCAAAGGGTTCTCTAAGGTGTTTAAGATCTGTATTTATGACATTATATGGAGCTATTTCAAACCAATTGTTTCGTCTGTGCAACATGGATTTGTTCTTAAGAGATCAACTGTAACTAACTTACTTAGTGACATTTTTCAACTTATAACCTCTATGTTGCACCAATTTTGAGGGGTCGATCTATAGTATATACGGATCTCAGTAAGGCCTTTGACTCCATAGATCATGGTATTTTAATGATGAAATTGCGAAGGATTGGGCTTCCAGGCATAACATTATCACTTATACAAGCGTATATCATTAACAGAAGAAATGTTGTACAGTATGGTTGTTATGCATCAGAACCGTTTTTTCCTACGTCAGGCTTCCCACAAGGCTCTACTCTGGGGCCCCTATTATTTGCTATTTATTTCAATTACGTTGGAGAAGATATGGATCCGTTTGTTTACCACATACTGTACGCTGATGATAAAAAAATATGTTTGCCAATTACTTCTTTGCATGATTGTAATGTCCTGCAGAATAATGTTGCAAATTTTCTAAGTTGGTGCAGAAAAAAACTCGCTAGATTTAAATATATCGAAATGCAAAGTCATGACTTTTTCACGCAAAAAGGACATTCTCAAATTTGATTACCTTGGCATATTATGTGACCATGTATGTGGCGGTAATAGAAAAATTCCAGAAACGATTTTTAAAGTTTCTCTCGTGTAGGGAGGATGGCTACTATCCTCTGCCGCCCGGGCTCTGACTATGATCAGATGATTAAAAGATTTCATGTATGGACGCTCGAAAATAGGCAAACCTTTATGGCAATCATTTTCTTATTTAAAATTGTCCAAGGACCTGTAGACTGTTTTAACTTCTTATCGATCGTGCCAATCTCGGTTCCAAAACATAGCACCAGATCATAGTTGCCATTTTACTTGCCAATAGCTGCCACTGTCTGGATGCAGGGATCACCACTCCACTCACTATGCAATAATATAAATCGAATGTGCTTGGCAATACCCAACATTGATCTGTTCTAAATAAGTATTTTGGAATTTACTAGCAAGGCCTGTGAATATGTGATAAGTATATCCAAATAAGTTAAAATATGATTAGAAATAGGAATAGTAATTATAATGAGATTCACGGTTAGAAACCTGTAAAATTCTTGTGAAGGTAGCCCTAACATTGAAAATTGACTGTTGGGCTTAAGATGTTCAAATAAATAAATAAAAAGATTTCAGAAGATTCATAAAGATTGTAATCGATTTCTAGAAATTTAAGACATCTGAAGCTTTTACAATGATTTCAAAAAATATAGCGATGATTTTGAAATGTTTGAAGGATTTCATAGATTTTAAAAGCTTCAATGAATATTTTAAATAGTTCGAAAATATTTGGAAGGTTTTAGAAAAATCCAAAATCTGTTGCTAAGATTTCAAATGATTCTAAAAAATATAATAAGGATTTTTAAGATTTGGCAAAGATATTAATGATTTCAAAGACCTATAATGATTTCAAAGATTTAATAAATATATCAGGTGATTTAAAAGGTTTCAAACAATTAATTACAAAAATGTTGAAAGAAACAAAAATTTAAAGCACTTCAGAATATTTCATAAACTTTCGAAAAGGTTTCAAAGATTTAATATAGATATCAAAGATTTCACAAAGGCCTGAAAGATTTCAAAAGAGTTCGAAGATTTCGCAAAGTTTCATAATGAGTTTAAATATTTCTAAGATTTTAAAAGATTTTGAGGATTTCAGAAGATTTCTAAAGACTTCAAGCTTTCACAAATATTTCATAATATTTCAAAACTATTTCAAAAAGATTTCAAAAGATTTTACAGATTTCAAAAGATTTCCGATGAATTCAAAAGATTTCACTAAAATATAAACAGGTTCCAAAAATCTAACGAAGATTTCATGAGCTTGCACGAAGATTTCAAAAGATTAAACAAAATCTAACAAAGAGTTCAAAGATTTCACAAAATTTTCAAAAGATTTCTGAAGATTCCATAAGCTTTTACAAGCATTTCAAATGAAATATGCAACACCCATATGCAACGCTTTTTCCGACTTTTCCGTGAATTTTTTCGCCATTATGTAACACTAGGCTAACCCCCCCCCCCCCCCCCCCCGCAAAAAAAAAAATGTTTTACGTAGTTTATGGATGACCCCAAAGCTTTTATAAAGATTTCAAAAGATTTTACAAAGATTCAAAACAGGGTTGCTGAAGGTCATGGAATTTCGGAAAATCGGGAATTTAAAATTGGTCAGGAAATGTCATGAAGAACCTGAAAGTGGCAGGGAATTTTCGGTAAACTGAAGTTGATGTTCACAAAATTCCGTATGACTATTTTCGCACAAAATGTTTAAGATAAATTTAGAAACCGAACTTTTTTTGTATTAACATTGTTGATCCTCTAGGTACAGCTTTCACAAAGATTAAAATTTAAAAAAAATGCATAAGGTTTCAGTAGATTTAAAAAGATTTCACAAGGATTTCATAAGACTTCAAATGTTTCCATAATGATTTCAAAAGATTTAGGAAGATTTGACGACGCTTTCCAATATTTCAAAAGATTTCACAAAGGTTCCAAAAGATTTCAGAAGATTTAAAAGGATTTCAGGATTCCAAACACTTGCACAAAGATTTCGGAAAGGCTTGTACACCAGATTTCAAGAACGACCAGCCCCTCGCTCGACTCTTTTATTCTAAAAAGTTCATTAAAAATGAAACAATTGATGGAACTATTCAAGAAATAGTATCTTTGGCTACTTCTGATGAAAAATGCAAATTCTTATACTTTTTTAGTTCTCTTAGGAAACCAAAGAAGACTATCATTTCTATGCAAAACACAGCACTCTTTTGGTTTGCTTTCCACCCTTGAAAGCAGCAGCCGCACAAAGCGAAGTACTCTTACTATCGGTTATATTTCCATATATTCTACTGAAATGCGATATGCGTCTCGCAAAGTGCAACAATGGATGTCCGTCCTTTGTGTGCCCAGGAATCGAAGGTCTGCCAATTTCCAAGGAGCATAAACATCCCGAGGGACCAGAAGCGAACCTAGTCTTCCCTATCATGGAGAGAAGGCCTCTGTTTATTTTTCATTTCCCTCGATCGTTGCAGTTGCGACCAGGCGTCGAAGCTTTCGAATCACTAATTTCCCAGACGTACACACTGTCAAATCTGGTAAATAAATGAAAGTTTTCGAGAGGAGGATTGAGGGAGGAATTGAGGGGGAAGTCTGAAAAAATTCAAGGGTGGAAAGACGGTAGAGAAAGTGTTGAAAATTTACTTGAAAGTGATAGGGAGTTGAGACCAGTGCTGTATTTATGCCAGAGGCCAAAAAGCCATGGTCTGGGGCGTTAAATTTTTATGGGCAGCACAGAGGTATAGAATTTTTATTATTATTATTATAGAATACGTATGTTTTCACTTGTATTGTCCTTTTTATTGCTTGTCTACTGGGTACTTAAAAAAAAATCTCCACCCAGAATTCCCCTCCTCTCACGTTCTTTGCTTCCCCTCTTTTTTCCATCCACCTTTCTTCCTAATCTACTTCCCCTCTTCTACTTCCCCTCCTCTACTTTCCTTCTACTCACCTTCACTTCTCTACAACCCAACTCCTCACGTCTCGCTCTTCTATGTCCTTCACCTCGCTTCCCGTAGTACCACTCCCCATCACTCTTCCTATGCCCCCTCCTCTCACTACCTCTACTTTACCTCCCAGCACTTCCCCTATTTCCCCTCCCAGAAAAAAGTACGACGAACGGATCGAAACTCGACCAAAACTATATTTCGCCCGGGGCTACAAAACCGTAAACATGGCGGCCAATTTTTAGGGGCGGCATTCTTAGCATTTTCCTCCCCCTAATTTTGCATGATTTCTCTTCACTCCCATGATTCCCCTTCTCTCATTTATCTACTTCCTCTTCCTTTCCTGCCTGTTTCTGTCCTCACTTTCCCCTTCACTTCCCGTCCAATCCCCTCCCTTCGCATCCCCTGATACCCCTCGCAACCCCTACTACCATATCCCTAAATTCCGCTACTTCTCCTCCCCTCTCGAGAAAAAAGTACGACGGACGGACATCTAACTGAAACTGTGAGGGTTTTTTTCTTGTGCTACGATGCCCTATACAGGGCGGCTTAATCTTTCGGGGCGGCATGGCGGTTTATAATATTTTTTTATTACAGAACACGCCTGTTTTCACTCTTTATTGTCTTTTTATTTTTTGTTTGTCCGCTCTATTCAGGTTGAGACTTTTTTAAAGTGAGTCCTTTCATAAAATGGAAGGTTCTAATATGTTCCCTAAGGGTTTACATTTTCCTTGTATCTCTCTCCTATTTCTTTTACACGCCCTACCATACACTTACCAGGTGATAAGGGGCCTACAACTTAAGGTGGGTTCCGGACCACCAAGAACAACAGCTTTAAGCAGAAAACCTTTTTCTCTAGAGGTACCGGCGCACAGTGGGGTGAAATAAAACACGAGGTTCAAAATGATATTTAGAACGCAATTATGCACCGATTTTAGATTTTTTGTTTTCAAAATTGAGGGCTAAATTTTCCAGAAAATGGTAAGAATAGATTTTTCATTTTTATGTTAATGCAAACAGCGTGAAAAGTGTAGATTTTTTTGATTTTATTTTTTATCTCCTAGACAAAATTTTTCTTATGCTTCCCGTCACTTGGATTCAATGCATAGAGGTGTGAGAAAGAAAAAAAAACTGTTAACTTGTAAAGTTCATTCTATAAACAAATTATATAAACAAATGTACATCGCAGATATTTATAAGGAGAAACAAATCGTTTTTTCTTTTAGTATTATTTTAATTATATTATTAATGGTGTTTTCTGAAAAAACTTCACCACCACCAATATTTATTTATTTTATAAACAAATGCATATTTTAGGCGTTTTTAAGCGTAAAGAAATCGTTTTTCTTATGAATTTGGTGACATTATTTTTCAAATGATGCTTTTTAAGAAAATTTTGCTGTGCATTAATATTTTTCTATTTTATGATCAAATTATATAAACAAATTCACATGTAAGGCGTTTTTCAGCGAAATAAAGCGTTTTTTCTGATCTTGTTAAAATTATATGGCCAATGACGTCCTGTAGAAAAATGTTGCCAATAATCGCTAATTGCTTATTTCATAAAAAAATACAAGAATATCGCTATTATTCTCTTCCTTCAACATAAATACGATAAAAAATGCTTTCTTTTTGTCCACAAATGCCTAAAATTTACATTTGTTCATATAATTTGTTTATAAAATGATCAAATAGCGAAAAATATTTCCTAAAAATATCATTGTCAATATAACTATAAACATAATACAAGAAAAACGATTTCTTTTCGCTTACAATTTGTTTATTAAAATAAATATTAATGCATAGCAAAAATTTTGCAGGAAACATAATTGGTAATACTATTTCAGCAAGGTTAGAGAAAAAGCGATTTCTTTTCGTTTAAAACGTCTCGAATGTGCATTTGTTAATAATTTGTTTATAAAATAAATAAATATTGATTGATCGTAAAGTTTTTTTCAGGAAACATCATTCGCAATATAATTAGAACAAGACAAGAATAAGAAACTATTTGTTTCTGCCCTCGTTTCTGCCTATATGAATGTCTGTGATGTACTTTATTTTGTTCTGTGTACTTTGTTTATAGAACTAATTGATAATATTCAAAATTAAATTTTAATGGCCACGTATCATCGTAACGATGAAAACAAGCAATTTCAGAGCAGAAATATACTTTGAAGTGGAAAATCCCCTAATGTTGATTATTTCTTAACTAAATTTGTTCATAACAATTAACTTGACGGGTTAACTTTTTTTTCTTTTTTATACTTCTGTGCATTGAATCCAATTGACTTGAGGTATAAGCAAAATTTTGTCCAGGAGATAAAAAATGAAATAAAAAAAATCGATACTTTTTTCGCTGTTTACATTAACATGAAAATTAAATAAACCCCCCACCAACAGCGCTCTGTTTCCACTCTACGCTTTTGCTTACTTGAAACAACCTGCGTCCATGAAGTAATTTATGCCTTGAATTAATAATATGACCTGAGAAGTGTTAAAGCAAAATTGAGACTCCGGATGAAAAAGGAGATATAGAATTATTTTGCTAGAGTGAGGAGTCCCCTGAGCAATTGAAAATAAAGTTTTCATCATACCTCAATCGAAAATTCGACTTTCGATGCCTGTGGAGCGGGTCGAAAATCGAATTTTCAACCAAAAAAAAAAAAAAAAAAAAAAAAAAAAAAAAAAAAAAAAAAATGGCATTTGCATTGATCTGTCACTTTCTTCCCTAGGGTTGAAAATTCGATTATCGACCCGCTCCACAGTCATCTCAAGTCGACTTTTCGATTATCGATATGATGAAAAATTGTATGCATGACTCGGGCCGAGGCAACGCTTTCACTCGTGTGATATCAGCCCTCGCTTCGCTCGGGCAGCTAACTTCACACTCGTGAAATCGTTGCCTTTCGACCCTCGTCACGCAATATACTATTTTAATTTTCATTTTCAAAATACATACCCAGATCGCAAATTAAATTCTGCACCTTTTTCTTTCGAAAGAAAAAGTTGTAGCTTTTTTTATTTTCTGCATTATTTATAAAAAAATGCTTTTTCTCTGCCTAAAATATTTCACCTTTTTTCACTTCAACTTGCGATGAAGTCGGCACTTTTTAATATTTTAAAATAAAATTCATGAAAAGTATGGATTGGCTTGGATCGTTTCGGGCGTCGAGCGAAATTTGAGCAAGCTAAAACTGTTAAAGAGAAAGTAGGTCAGGAAAGTTTAAAGAAGTTTGCTTGAAATTCTTAGCTCAATTGACATAGTAGTTAACAAACAGTTAATTTTTTAATTTTCCGACGCAATCGATTTTCTCTCCTAAGCTGCGGTCCGGCCGGTAAGACGTTGCTATGTACACAATGTTAGGTGGAACTCCGTCGCAGAGGCCGGTCCAGATAATTTTTTTTTAAATACGAAAAATCAGGACTTATTCTAAGTTACATAAAAAGGGTAGTGATAATTCAGAATTAATGGTGTTTAATTTTTGGTACTATTAAAATAAAAATATATACTAAATAAACTCATGAAGACAAAGAAAATAAAAGAATTAAAGAGGAAATACTATATTTAGCGCAGATTCCAATTGGAGAATGTTAATTATTTCAAGAAACACATAGAATACAAGATTTTTAACTTAGACTGAAAAAATAATTGTAGGTAAATTTACTGGTCAATTTAACCAGACTTCCTTTAGTTAAGGCTTAAGATTATCACTTTAAAACAATCGTAGATTTATTCTAAGAATTATCTCTAATTTTTTCCAAGTAAAAACCGTCACTGCATTTATATTATGAAATTTTGCAAAGCTTTCATACACTGTTAGAAAAATCTCTACTAAATTTAGCATACATGTAATGGAAGCAAAAATGCACAACATGAAATTAAATTTAGTATACCAGCGTACAGTAAATTTAGTATATTTATACTAAATTAAGTACACGCGTATACTAAATTTCATATACGTGTATACTAAATTCAGTAAGAATATACTACATTTTCTGCACGCTGATATACTAAATTTAATTTCAGGTTATGCATTCTTGCTTCCATTACATGTATACTAAATTTAGTAGAGAATTTACTAACAGTGTACTACGCATTCAGATGTGACTTTAAAAACAGAACATATAATATAATATTTCAACGATTATTTTTGGATTTTAAAAATCAAAAAGTGTATGCAGTTATGTTTACAAATAGAGGTGGAACAGAGGACACGCAGGATATAAGAAAGGAAACGTGTCAATATTATTTAGTTTTAAGAATTTTGGGAAGCTCATGTCTCGAGAAGTGGCAACGTTTACATATTTTAATCAGAAAGAAAACAACAGAATTGTTATAAACCATGATTTTCCATATTTTGTCGTATTTGAATGACAAAATCTCTTCCGCACCCTAAGGCAAAGCTCACTTTACTCTGGGGCAGCAATGGCTTGCCCGGCAGGGCGCATCATTCGCGGGAGATAATTGTTTGTTAACTACTATTTCAATTGGGCTAAAAAATGCCAGAAAACTTCTTTGAACCTTTCTGACCAACTTTCTCGCTGACAGTTTTCGTTTGCTCAAAATTTGCTCGAATCCCGAAATGATCAAAGTTCTTTGTGCACGAAATATGCAACGCCTCGACAAAAAATTATTAACCTTTTTTCAAATAAACGTTCTAAACTTTTGATAACGTCACCGTTCGCAGGAGATGTCAGTGCATACTTCTTATGAATTTGCTACAAAATAATAAAAAATGCCGACTTCGTCGCGAGTTGAAGTGAAAAAATGCAAAATATTTTAAACAGAGAAAAAAAACAGTTTTTTTTATAAATAACTCAGAAAATAAAGAAGCTACCCCTTTCCATTTCAATAAAATTATGCGGAATTTAATTTCCGATGTCGATATGCATTTTAAAAATCAAAATTTAAAACTTTATTCTCAAGTGCCCAGGGGCCTCCCCACTCCAGAAAAATAATTTTATATGTCCTTTTTGCATCCAGCGCCTCAATTGTTCTCGAGCTCGACGTGTCCAAATGAAAAGGTGCTATCTGGACATATATAGAAAGGTTTCATATTTCATAGGGCGTTGGTGTTCCCAATACCATTTAGTATTCATATGGGATGTTCAAACTTCCATACTTTGCCACTCGAAATGGTACCTTTTTATTTCGTCCTACCGAGATAGCACCTTTTTATTTAGACACATCGAGCTATTCATGGCTTCATAAGCTACTGAACGCTCCAACATTTCCCTTTTCCATTTCACCAGTCCAGTATCAATTACTTCATGAATATAGGTTTTCCCGAGTAAGGAAAATACTAGAGGGGTAACAGTGCGCTCGTGGTGGGGGAATGTCTGTCGTCGCCAGGGGGGGTCCACAAGGGCCAGTCGGTGCATTAGATATCGTCATGAAAGAACACGGAGAGAGACATGTAGGCATTAGCGCGTGAACATTTGTCACACATTAATTCCAAGAGTTCGAGCGAAATTTCCAAGAGCCTCCACGGACTTTTTCGGTGAGTCTCCTTGCGATTTGCTTTTAGGCCACGCCTCCTGCGAAGATTTAGTGGTGCGAACGTGTCAACAGGCAGAAGGCGTGGCCTAAAGGCAAATCGCAAGGAGACTCACCGAGAAAGTCCGTGGAGGCTCTTGGAAATAAAACAAGAGACGCCTGCGATATGCGCCTGATGAATAGTCCATGCGTTAACGCCTTGAACTATCTTGCGCTAAACCCTGGAGTTTTTTCTCCGTGAAGGTGTTAGGATGAATCGTGGATGCCTCATGCCTTAGCTCCCACGACTATCGCCCCCTCTCTCCTTTCGTCAAGTGTATGGATCCATTCTCTGGACTTATCTTTTTAGGTATCTTGCGTGTTTAGAAAAGTGAATTTTTGCGTGTTTGCTTAACGTAAAAGTTGCAAAAAGCGCCCGCTTGGAGAGAGACGTGATGGCCCAGGGTGGAAAAAAGAGAGAAAAAGTGGTCGACGGAGAGGATAAAAGGTTTGGGGAGCGAATACGATATTTTAAGGTGTAGCCACGCACGAGCGCCAATAACGTGGTTTGCCCCTCGACGTTGCTTCGACCACCCCAGCATGTAGCGGTTTACGTGTCTTAGAGGGTCCCGTTTATCAATAACTCGCGTCCCGGGAAACATATTGCAGTTCGGCTGGATGGATGGTGGTCGTTTGCAGAGGTTACGCGCCTCTGGATTGTTATGGATCGGTTGTTAAAACGTCCAGGTGGGGCAGCGCGAAGAGCAAACGATTGCCGCTGCGTTGCACGAGCTTACGAACTTTTCATCGGTCGTTTCGACATCCATTTCAATGATGGATTTTGCATTTTTATTCCGAAATGTCATCCTTCTAAGGATCACGACGTCGTCACTCTTCAAAAGAAAAGGAGCATCTTTTGTAAAGATTTTTAAAAAGTTTCTGTCATAATTGGTAATAAAGTCACTACCTTGTAGAAATGTGTCGAAATAGTCTCCAATGATCGGTCAAAATCCATAAAAATTCAAGTGAGTATAATTTAACATTTGTCTATACGTTTCGGCTGCTATGTCAGCCCTCATCAGTCAAAACATTCATTGCTGATTTTGTGATGGTGAAAATCATCCAAGCAATCCATATAAATAAAAACTCATTTGAAGAGTAATAGTAGCAAATAATATCAAACACTTATAAAATGTTTAAAATAAAACAAAACTTGAATTATGAACGAAGGACAAAACCATTAACGAGTCTTTGACGGATG
>CAKNXH010001964.1:226324-329273 GCA_932178445.1 Andricus quercusramuli
CATCCGTCAAAGACTCGTTAATGGTTTTGTCCTTCGTTCATAATTCAAGTTTTGTTTTATTTTGAACATTTTATAAGTGTTCGATATTATTTACTACTATTACTCTTCAAATGAGTTTTTATTTATATGGATTGCTTTGATGATTTTCACCATCACAAAATCATCAATGAATGTTTTGACTGATGAGGGCTGACATAGCAGCCGAAACGTATCGACAAGTTTTAAAGTATACTTGTATGAATCTTTGTTGATTTTGACCTGTCATTGGAGACTATTCCGACACATTTCTGTCATAATTTTGCGCGCTCTGTGCTGGAAGTAAAAAATATAGAAAAGGATAGCAAAAGATAGAAAAAATAGAGATTTTATATCCTAGGCAACTGGGCGCATTCTGAAAACGCTAAATTTGTATGCCTTTTTCAACATTGTGACCATGTCACTAAGTGGCCCATTCTATCCGTTTTTGTAATTCCAAAGTGGTCTATTTCCAACCGTGGAGTAGAAAAAAACGTAAAAACTTTCTATTAATTTGTATATCACATAAAACTCTTCAATTATTTTTTGGTCTACATTTAACGACAGATTTGAATAAAAAAATGTGGAATATACTAGATAAAAAACGTACAGAAGGGAATTCCAAATGATTTGAATCGATAAATTCTATATTATTTGACTTCAGAGATGATACCATTTTGGCTATCGATTTTTTTATAATTAGGCTTGAAAACAAAATCCCAATGAGATTTAAAATCTAGCCTTCTGAGCAGTATGGCTTAATTGATTATTTTCAATTTATCGGTTATATAAAAGTCTTTGAAGTTTTTAAAGTCCAAATTTTTCTATTCTTCCCACTTTTGCTTTATGTTTTCCTAAATTTGGTTATTTCTCCATTTTTAGGGTTTCTCAGGCTATGCCGTAAACCCTTATAACGATGTTCCGATGTCCGTCCATATGCCGCCGTTTACTACTCCTAGCTTCTACAATATTTTTGCTAAAGGTTTAAATTTATCTTAGATATTAACCATTTGTAGTTCATTCGAGAAAAAATATTTTCATCCACTTATATATTATGGTTTTTTTATAAATGGTTAAAAATAAGAAAGTCAAAGACATTTGGTCTTTTAGGCTCCTATGCTGGAAGCTTTTTTTTTAGTCCCATTTTCAGCGGGGCAGCGCACATTAAATCTATTAGCATGTAGAATTGTGATGAAGAATAAAATTGACTATGCTATATTCCTTTTTTTTCGTGTTAATGTTAAAAAAAAGAAAATGAGGTAATGTGGTTTTTCATGGTTTAGAGTGGCCCCTCCTTCAATGCGCTCGCCGAACACTTTGGCTTGAATTTTCTAATAATTTTCTTCACTTATTTGATTATTTCTATTCTTAATTAGGAATATAATATTTCAATTTTAATACTTCAGAAAATGAACAATTTAAAAAAAAATTTGAACGATCGTAAAATGAAAAGTTGGAATTTCAATTGTTTGAAATAAATAAATTGGAAATAGCAAATGCTTCAAAATGACTAATCATAATTTGCATAATTTAAAATTTGATTGTATGAAATTAGTATTAGATTCAATACAAAATTTTAAGCCTTACTTAATTTGTTTTCATTTTATTTTTTTTCAATTCAAGTCGTTTTCAATCGAATAATTTGAAATTAAAATGTTCAAATTTATGCTAGTTCACTAATATTATGTCCTGGGCGAGATTTTTCAAGATTGAATAATTTTATTTATAGTTGAAGGATTTTTAGTTTCTTCCGAAATTGGACACGAAGAATGATTTTCGTGATTTTGTATCTAAGATGTCTGATAACAATTTTCCGATAAAAACTAAAATCTTCGCCGGAACCGTTTTTGAAAAAAATCAATTTTTAATCTCAAAAAATCGAGTTACCTAGTTTTTATCGAAAACGAAGCGAGATATAAAAAAAGTTAGGAGAGAAAAATTGTTTTTGGAAGTGTTCCTACAAAAATTCTATCTTAATAATTTTTAATCTTACTTCGTTTTGTTGAAAAACTTGATTTTTCGATTTCACTATACATTTTTTAGTTTTTATTTCTTGTTCTTAATATAATTATTTCAAATAGAAAAGCTAGGCATATACTCATACCCACATGTTTTTAATGCTACAAAGTTTGTATCCTAAGTACATAACATTTTTAATTTAACAAATACCTTCAGACAATTCGAATAATAATATTTATCTGTACTGATTTTTATCGTGTATAAATAAGTGAAAAACGAATGTTTACTTCTTGAAATAGAAAAGAAAATGAAGGTTTTCCAGAAAACGAAGTAAGATTGTAAATTATGAAGGGCGTTTCTTTGTAGGAATTTTTCAAACGAAAAATTTTTCTTTCATAACTTTAAAAGAAATTAAAAATGGATTTTTTCGGGGCTCTGGCTACGATTTTGTTCTTCATCGAAAAATAGTTGTAAAAATTCTGAGGATCGTTAAATAAAAACTATTAAATTTGGAAGGCGTCAATTGAAAATTTTAATTTTTAAAGATCTGAAAAAGAAAGACTTGCATTTAATAATGCACCAGCAATCGTTCAGCAAACGAAAGGTCAGAGGAGTTGAAAGGCGCTCTTTTTTTTTAAAGAGAATTCTATTTAATGTCTTATTTTGAAAATTTCCATCTTGCCTTAGCGATATAAAAATATTTCTAAGATTTGATAAGTTAAATGGGTTGGCACGATAGATTTCCAGCTTGCGGATGGTAAAACGGAATCTTCTGTTAGAACTGATAAGAATGTCTATAATGAGAATATTAAATAAAAATGGCATAATATTGCAGTTTTTCAATTGAATAAGGTACAATCCGAAACACTTAATCCAGAGTTTGAATTCTAAATTAAGTAATTTTAAATGCATTGAGCTTAAAATTTTTAAATTGGAGAAGCTTGCAATTTTTAATAGTTTTTTCGAGATTCTACATTTTCAAATCGCAAGATTGATATTGTGCAATGCTGGTAATTTGATTTGAAAATTGTTCAGTATCTAATGTTTTTAATTTTTACACTTTTAAACATTAGAACTCTACAGTTTTATGGTTCGAGGAAAATATTTAAAAACTCGGAAAAAAATCGGAAAATTACCGGGATTTTTTCCCGAGATTTGGCCACCTGCAAAAAAGAAATACAAAAAAGCATCTATCACTTTGACCCGAAAAGCCAAAGCAACAGATTGAAAATCCGTAGAAATTGATAGATAGTTGAGAAGATTTAAACTGCCACTCGTAACCACTCGACGTGCAGTGACAAAGCCAACAATTTTGAAAAACGAGAAGAGCCAATTTCCTTTTTTTTCGAATCTGTTGAGAGCAGATTTTTTAGCGGCAGTCTTCGCATATTGGTAAAGTGGAATGGGTTTTTAGCATTTGTTTTTAGTGATTATGACGTTTCGCAAATCAGGATTATACGGAGTTATCGAAGAGGAAAATTGCCGCTGTGTTTTTTACGAGTGCGATGTGACAGCGCGTAAACTAGATGTAAACAATGGTTATTAGTTTTAGTAACGAGGATTATTCATGATTGCAAAAATCAAGAATTAAAGTTTGCAAGATTTATATTAATTTAGCTGAAATCCCGAAAGTTCTCAAGTTTGTCAGATCAGAATATTGTTTATAATCCGGTTATAGAACTAAAAATTAAAACAAGAAGTGAAGCATTCTGGAAAAATCGAGAACAGTTTAAAAACGAATTAAAATGCAGCGGCAGGATCTAGTCAGCCACGCGGATTTGCCTACCGCGAAAGTTTTAATATATCCAAACTAAGCAAAAGCTCAGCCAGAGTGTCGAAAGTTAAAACTTGCGGAGCAACCTTCTTATTATCTCTCTCTGGCATATTTCTAAAATCCTTTGAGAAAACTGAACGTGGCATTTATTTCTAGTATTTTCCAACACAAGCTGCCTTGAAAAATATAATTTAGGCAATGCAATTCAAATGATTTTAATCGGACATTTAGAAATGTAAAATTGCAAATGACCCAGGGTGTCTGCTCACCTAAAAACGCTAAAAACATGGAATTTTTTCAAAAGTTTGTTCAAACTTTTTGAAAATTGTAACATAAAATTATATAACAATGTTTTCTCATTTGTAAAAGTGGCATTATATTATTGGATTGAACTATTTTCTTGAATATTTGTTGTTTTTGGAGATACATTTTTTTAACTGAAAGTTTAACTATTATATTTTCGGTTCAAAATTTATCTTTTTTATTTGAAAATTTAACTATTCGCTAAAAAGTTCATGCATTTGGTTAAAAAATCGTCTTTCTGGTTAAAAATAATTGTACTACTAGTTAGAAAGTAAAACTTTGTTGTTAAAAATTACTATTTTCTCTAAAATATTCATCATTTTAATTGAGCATAGATTTCTTCGTTCGAAAAATGGACTATTTTGTTGATAACTCGTTTTTTGTATCAAAATCAACTATTTTTTATATAACCCAATAATGCCTGAATAACATTTTACAGCACGTTTAAGCTCCTAGATTTCGATGAAGCCGCTGTAAACTTTTCTCGCGACAAAGTTTTTCCACGTATATTAAGGGGCGTTTGACACGATCCATTAAAAAAGTGAAAAAAATATTTTTATTGTTTTTTGGAAATTTCAAGTAAAAAAAATAAATTTTGCTAGTGACATTTTTTTGGGAAACGACCAATTCTGGGCGAAAAATGGCTTTATTATGCTAAGAGTAGCACAAAACGTGTTATTGGTACTCAATTACTCATACAAGCTAAATATGGAGGATTTTTTTCCAATATCAGACTGCAAACAATTGTAACACTTGTGAAATTTTCCATTTCACTTCATCATATTGGATATGCCACTTCACTTATTGCAAATCTGATCGCAAATTCGCAATCTTCGACTCAAAAAATCTGTTTTGACGTCAGGGCAGAATGAAAATGCTTAAATCAATCGACTCGTTTAAGCTGAGGGAAAAAATTTGTGGGTTGGCATCCGAAGAACGTGAAAAAAAAAGTTTGAAATCTGTCAATATCTTCTGTTCTCTTTTTTGATTTGAAGATTCCAATTATGGCAATTTTGTTGTATGTACAGCTTTTCCTAATCAAAAATAATAAAAAATTTAAAAAAAATTTAAATGTTTGTTGAGATTTTAGTATTTTAGATTTTTACGCGAATTTGGAACGTTTTCAACAACAAACAATTTTTTCCATAAAAGCAAAATGATAATATTTTTCTTTGGTCTATGAGCTACAGAAATTTAAGGTTCGACATATTCAAATTTTTTCAAAAAAGTGTCCACTCAACTCAATCCAAAAAATATGTTTTTCGCATATTTAAAAAAATCTAAATCATCTATATTGAGCAAGAGACTTTTTTTTTTAATTTCTAAGTTTTTATTATTGTTCGCTAGCAAAAGCTTTACTTATGAAAAATTCACTGTAATTTTTGAAACAATAGGAAGTTCTTTGGAATTTTCAAAACGATTCGTATGATTTGAGCATTTTTACTCCGCCCTATTTTACATGTCATGTAATATAATTTGTCAAAGCTTTCTAAATTAAACATATTAATAAAATCCCTAGAAGCATGTATCATTAACAAAATTACTTATCCTTCAATAAAGTTACTTTCATAAATTAAAAATCAGATATTGCATTTTATTGAAATTGCACTATTTTTAAACATTTAGATATTCACAAAGACTGGAAAAGTATCATTTATAATAAACCTGGAAAATCTTGAGATACCTGGAAAAACCTACAATTTTCAGGGAATTTTTTCCCATGATTCAAGTAGACACCTTGTGAGCATTTTTGGATTTTGTCTTCAAAATATCTCTTAAAATACACAATTTTAGCTGTTTTTAAGATGCTGCAGCTATTTGAGCGAATGCGTTAGTTTATTTACACATAACGAATTTTCACCTTTCTAATCAGAAGACTTGATAAATTCTAAACTTTTAAACTTTTTCGAAGGAATTGTTTTTTACATGATGGTTTCTACTACTCCTATTCTTTCTGGTTCTATAAAGTATGCACTGTTCAGAATTTCCTTGAAGAAGAAGAACGATATTGGAATGACAAATATTCAAGAGGAAAGTCTACGTCTATTGAATTTTTTTAGTTTTTATGAGGTTTATTTTCGCGTCCCTTTCTTTTCAACAAAATATTGTCTGACCTAAGAGTCCTTCGTGCCTAAAGGTCTCCTATTTTGGTAAAAAATATCCTAAGGATCGGAGATCGTCACGTCTATTTTTTATATTTAAATTTTTCTAGATTCTAGAAAGGTTTGGCATGAGGGCAATTTTTCAAAAAATGTGAACGGATTTGTACAAGAGTCTCCCTTGGAATATAGAAGCTGTCCCTACATCTGTTTGGGGAAATTGCCAATTCCGGACGAGGCGAGAGGTGGCGGGAGGAAGGAAAAAAATCGCGTCGATTAATTTGTTCGAGCGTTGATCCATCACGCGACACCCTTTGTAACGGGGGTGTGGGTGGGGGTGTCGGTAAAGGCAAGGGGTGAGGGTAGGTACACCCATTTAATTTATGGTCGTGCGAGGAAATGATGATTTCTCTCTGGCCACCCTGCCACCCTTCCCTTTCATCCCTCCACCCCTCTGCCACCACGTTCTTCCACCCCTGGAATTTACACACGCATGTACCGTGTCGACATAGATGCTCGCTACCCCCTGTTTACTATTATATGACCACAACATACGTACGGACGCAAATCGAAACGCACATCAAACCTATGGATTGCTAATTTGGGGTACTCCTTGTGACTCGCGATGTAACAATGCCCATTTGGTAACTGATTACAGTCAACTACTGATCAGGGGTCGCTAAATTTAGATAAAGGGCTTTGTCGATTCTGTTTTGGGATTCTCTTCCTATGGTCGTGAAATACGAGGCGATGCGGATTATCGAATTCAATGTTAGGGATATCAATCTCAGGATGAGAATTTCAATAGAAAGGGTTGAGGACTGTCTGGAAAGTTTTTGAGATTTTTTATTTTTTGTTGAAAATTGTTTGTTTAATTGTTGTATGAAGGGTAGAGTGACCCAAAAAAGTGTGATGTGGAATTCTGTAAACGTGATACTGCCATACATTTTGTTTTACTTTTAAAAAATTGTTTTGAGGTTCCGCTAGGCTGTTTTAGGTCTGAAAATTAATTTTCTTAGTTTTCAATTAAAAAAAAAAGATGTATGAAAAACGAAGATATTCTCGAACCTAAAATACGAAATTGTGTAATTTCATTACAACTAATGGTCTGAAATGGCCCCTAAACATTTGTTTCCTGGTATAATATGGACAGGATTTCTTCTATAATATAAATAGAATATTCTCCATAAGGAATAAATTAAAATTATTTATGCCTGGTGTCAAAAAAAAAGTCTGCAATTTCGAAATACCAAAAATGCACATTTTGGTCAGTTTAAAGATTCTTATAGTATTTCAAAGTGAATTTTTTTCTACAATTTTATAGCAACTATAAATATTTTTTATTTATTCTTCATGGAGAATATTCTCCTTATATTTTAGAAGAGATTCTATGCATATTATTTCCGGAAAAAATGTTGTGAGGACCGTTTCAGACCACTGATTATAATAAAACTAAAAACTTTCGTATTTTACACCTCATAATGTTTCGAACAAAAATAAAATTCATGGCAGTATTTTTTCAACGAAAAGGAGGTAATTAAGAGGTTAGCTTTTGCAAAATTGAAAAACACACATTTTTTTGGGCACTCTAATGGATGGTGTGAAACTTAAAGTACCAATAGGCCAATTTTTACAGAAACCTTTTTATTTTCATTTAATTATTTAAATTCCAGATACATGATTACAGTCAGTAACCAATCAGTAACCCCACTTTTTAAAAGAATTCCTCTTTTTTCCCCTGCTTTCAGGAAAATTTCCCCTTTTCCCCATTTGTCTCGGCTTTTCGGCTTTTTATTATATGCGAAATAATATAATAGATCTCAAGAAGAAACTTCAGCTATTTTTGTTTGAAAGTTAATTCTTTTTTGTAAAAAATGAAGGGTGCCCGCGGGCCAGGGAGAATGTGCAATTCAAGGAAAAGTCAGGGAATTTTGAAAATGAAGTTTTACGGCCATCATGAAATTCTAGTATATAATTGAAAATTCAATTTTTTTATTCAAAATTCAACTATTTTGTTGATAATTCGTCCCTTTTGTTAGAAAGTTCAACTGATTGGTCGTAAATATAACTAATTACTTTTTTGAAAATTCAATTATTAGGTAGAAAATGTAGGCTGATTGGTTGAAAATGATCTCTTTTGTTGAAAATTCTACTTTGCAGGTTGATAACTCAACTATTATGTAAAAAATTCATCCTTTTAGTTTAAAAATTCAACTATTTTGTTGAAAATGCATCAGCTTTTGGATGTAGTTTAATCTTTTTTGTTTGAAAATTTGACCATTTCGTTAAGAGTTCAACTATTTGATTAAAAATTCAACTATCTTGTTGTACATTCGTCTCTTTTGCTTGAAAGTTTGACTATTTGTTTGAAAATGCAACTGTTTGATTGAAAATTACTATTTTTTTCATTCAACTATTTGATTGAACATTCGTATTTGAGTGAAAATTCAACTTTTGACTTAATAATTCAACTGTCTTCTAATGTATTAATCTTTTTGGCTGGAAAGTTCAACTATTTGTTTTTAAATGCAACTGTTCTGGTTTGGAATTTCGTTTTTTTTTGTTCGAAAATTCTACTCATTTGGTTGAAAATGCAACTATTTATTTTAAAGTTCAGCTATTTTGCTGAAGATTCATTTCCTTTGCTTGAAAGTTCACCTATTTGGTTGTAATTATGCTACTGTTGGGTTGAAAATTATTTTTCTAAACTCAATTATTTGATTAAAAAATTTTCTTCTTTGGTTTAAATGTCGATTTTTTCCAAACCATTCGACCTTATTACCTTGAGAAGTAAACTCTGTGGTTAAAAATTCGTCTTTGGTTTGAAAATTCGACTTTTTTATTGAAAATTCAATATAATTCGACTCAATTGAAAGGATTTATTCCCCTACCTTAGTGAAAAATAAGAAAAACGATTGCAATAGCTTAATACATAACTTAAATAGTTTTAGCAACTTTTTCGAAAAATTCCTAAACATATGAAGCTTTTTATTCTTTTATTAAAGATTTTATTATAACAATAAAAAATAAGTCGCAACATCTGCTCTGAGTTTTGGGTGTCAAAGTCCAGCCTAAATGTGAGAAAGACTGCCCTGTTACATCGACGTTACTTTTTTAGGAGTTTGTTGGTTTTTTAAATTTGTTGAAAAATTAGTTGTCTAGCAACACATTTATAATTTATAAATCATTTGTAAGATTTAGTAAAATCGGGCTGCAAATCAAACTAGTAATTAGTTTCAGATGTTCAAACTTTCTGGGAGTTTTCGAAAAATACATTTGAATTGATGAAGACAATCCTAATTTTTAAGTTTAGTGATTTCAACTATGTACCATTAAATGAACACACTATTATGAGTATATTAGATCCTTTAAGCTATATGGTAGTTGAGAAAATGTGTTGAGTGTTTAAATAAAAAGTTTAGAGTTTATTTAAAAAATGTATCGTGTAAAACTAATAATAAATTTGCATGAAAGTCAGGTTTGATTGGTCAGGTTAACTGGTGTTTCGATTCATACATTTAAAACACCTTTCCTTATTCAAGGTAAGGGAGCATTCATAATGACGTGAGAAACAAAAGAATAAATTTGCGAGAGTTGAAAATATGATCTCCGAAAATCTGATAAAGATAAAAATATGACATCTATTCTTTTGTCTCCTTACGTAATTAATGAACGCAATGAGATTCAATAAATTTTTTCTTAAATTTTTGTCAGTACTTTATTTAAAAACGACATTTCTTCAGGTATGCAAATAGTACAAAAAAATAATTTCATCAGTTAAACAAAGAAGAAAAACTTCATTATTGAATATCAAAGTTTGATTTCTTTCAAAGATAATTTCGCTGTATAACAAAAAAGTTAAGAATCATTTTATTTTTTTATTTTCTCCGGATGTCATCATCACAGGTATAATTTTAGAAGCTTGTAAATAATTTCAAGGAGAAAAACGCGAAGTCAATTTGTACAAATATCATAAACTATTTTACAATTTTATTATCTGAATATGTACGTGGTAAAACAACCAGCATATGCGTATTATGGAACGAATATCTGCAGTTGCCTTCAACGAAATCCTCAAAGTGTCAGTTTTATCTTCCTTAAAGGAAAATGAGGTCCCTTCTCGGGGCTCTTGTCGTCATATTCATACTTTTCTTCAATTATATTAGTAAGTATAGTAATTATTGCATGGGCCTGCGAAAATGCGACTAATTCTCCACTGCGATTTAGAAGTTGCGAAATTTTTCTTTCACAAGCTTTCTTACGCCAATAGTATCAGTTTAGGGAAAAGGACCCTCACGTACCTTGTAAATAGGTAAAAATATCCACATGGAAATCCACGTATCATTCCACGTGGGATTCAGCGTGAAATTTTATGTGAAAAATTACCTGAAAATCCAGGGGAATTGATCCAACACATCCACATATTCATCCACATATTTGCAGTTAAAAATAACTTTGAATTCCTGCGTGGAAGATTTCGATTTTCCATATGGTGGATCAATTCACGTGAATTTCCGCGGAAATTTCCACTTAAAATTTCACGTTGAACTCCACGTGGATAATTTAAACCAATTTTAATAAGAAATAGGCGATGTCCTTCCACTGCTTTCCAGTGAAATGTCACTGGTTACAAGTCAAATTATCACTGACTTACAGTGAAATTTCTCAGTCGGTAAATATAGATCCTCGCTGTTATCATCTGAAAAATTTTACTGGCAATCAATGTCTTTTACTATAAATAAGTCAAAATTTTTTCTTCAATTTTATTCAATAAGCGTCTAAAGAAAAACACAAAACTTAAAAGCATAATATTATTTTAACAGACTTCACAGTCCAAAATGCTAGCTCGCAAAATAGGGCAAATGGGGTGATTTTTCGAGAAAATAGGGGAACAAATTGGAAAAAATAAAATTAATGAACCATATTGAACTCAAAGTGAAAGCTTAAGATATCAAGTCGAAATATATTAAATTTTCATCAAAACATGTAGTTGAGTTTTCAACCAAAAAATTCAATTTTCTACCAAAATCGGTTAATTTTTAACGAAATAGTTAAGTTTTTAATCCTAAAACTCTAATGTTTTAGCAAATAGATCACGTTTAAACCCAGAAAGATGAATTTTCAATCAAGAAAGGTCATTTTTCAACCAAATAGTTTAATTTGAAAAATATACCAAACAGTTGCTTTTATAACCAAATAGTTGAACTTTCAAGTAAGAGAGAGGAATTTTCAACAAAATATTCGAATTGTTAACCAAATAGTTAAACTTACAACTTCCAAAGATGAATTTTCAACTAAATGGTTGAATTTCCAAACAGAAAAGATTAAATTTCAATCACAATTGGTTGAATTTTTAAACCAATAGTTGAATCTTTAAGCCAGAAAGACGGATTCTTTTGAAGATAGTTGAATTTTCGAATGAAAAAAGAATTTTCTACGCAAAAAATGTTCAATCAAACATCTAAATCCTCGATCAAAAATGATGATTTTTTAAACAAGAAGTTAAATTTGTGATATAATAGTTGAATTTTCAACTAAAATTTAATTGAAAAATAATGAATTAATAAATTCTATAAATAATCACATCAAATTCTCAACGAAAAATATAACAGTTATTACTACAATTAAAAAATATTTGAATTTCTAATAAAAAACAGTTGAATTGAACCGAAAATGACAAATTTTTAACTAAATATTTGAAGCATGATCTACTACAGATTAATTTTTAACCAAAAAGTTGCACTTTAAATCAGAGAGATAAAATTTCCACTAAAAGAGACGCATTTTCAAAGAAGAAAGATTTTTCATGCTAGAGAGAAAAAAAATGGCAACCAAATTGTTGAATTTTCCAGTCAAAAAGGCGAATTCTCTACACAACAGCTGAGTTTTCTACATGGAAATTGAAATGTTTTACAAAGAAGTAAATTTTCAACAAAATAGTAAAATTCCGTACCCAAATAATAGAATTATCTTCCAAGGTGATAGAATTTTCAACACAAAAAGACGAATTTTCAACAAGAATGTGCATTTTTAACCAAACAGTAAATCTATCTGTCCAAATAGTAGAATTATCAACAAAAAATTTAGTTTTGAATCAAAAAATACGAAATTTCTGTAAAACAGTTGAATTTTCAACTAAGTAGTTGAACTTCAAGCTAAAAACAATCGATTTTCCATCGAAAAAAACATTTTTAAGAAATATGGTTCAATTTTGAACCAGAAAGATGAATCTTTAACAAATAGAATGAATTTCCAGCAAAGCTGTTCAACTTTCAACCACGTAGTTAAGTTTTCAATAAAGAAGATGAATTTTCTGTCAGAAGAGACTAATTTACAACAAAGTACACACATTTTGAATAAAATGGTTAAATTGTCAGCTAAAAAGGATCAATTTTCAGCTGAAAATGTTTTAATGAAATTTACTGCCAAGAAAATTAATTCCAACTAAAAGAAAAAACGAATATTCAACAATATTGTTGAAACTTTAAGCAAGAAAGGTGACTTATCAACCAAAAATATAATCAATTCAGTTCGAATTTAGACCGAAAAACGAGAAAAAGGGGAAAAAGAGGGATTCTTTAGAAAATCACTAATTTTTAATTTTTCAAACGCTTCAAAAAATTATTATTCATATATATATTTTCCATGTATAATGTCACATTCTGCGTTAACTCAACTGTCACAGACACGTAACAAAACCTGTTATCCCCCCCCCCCCCCCCCGCCATGGTAGTGTGACGTAATTTTTGAACGGCCCTTAATGTAATAATTATGTCTAAGTAATGTTACTTTTTTTTCGAGTAAAACATGATGGTTTCACGAGAATTTCCAATTTCATAAATCTTCTTTCACTTTTGACAGAAACATCATCAGGTATGCCACCTGCACAAAAATTCAAAATGACAAAGGCAAGGATTATGGGACTTTCAGGAGATGGCCGCCATAAAAGTTATATTTATGTAGAGGAGGATGGAAAAGCAGTTTTGATTGAAAGGGCTCCCTCTCCACCTCCGAAACCCCCAAAAGTACCAAGACTTCCTAAACCTTCTAATCCTGACAATCATCGACCTTGGCTTAATTTCCAACGAAACCAAGAACCCATCCAAAAAAATTATCCAGCGCAAATAGTGCATGAGACTGTAGTCATTAAACCTAGTTCTTCACAAAATACTTCAGATTTCCACAACGATTATCTGCACACTAATCCCCAAAATTCATTTGCGCATGGAGCTTCCAATTTGTATCAACAACAATATGGCCAACATCCTGATCTTCCAAATTTAGTGACGGATCAAGCTCACAAAATGCATCATCCATATTATAGACAATATCCTCCATATTATGGGGGTAATCCTGGAGCCTCTCGATCTGCCAATCAAAACTAATGCGCTTACAGTAAAATAAGATTGAAAATCAAAACACAACAATCTGGGTGTAAGAAACGTTGCAGGTAATGGGTGAAATTGGGTAACGTTCAGCTGGGTAATTGAAGGAGGGGTAAACTCGGCTTGTCGAATCAAAGATTCTCCGCACGGTAACGTGCTGCCGTCTAGCGAAGTCCATCGAGGAGACTTGAATTCGCTACGGCAAGTACACCCTTCCATCAATTACCCAGCTGGACGTTACCCCGTTCCACCCATTACCTGCAATGTTTCTTACACTCAGTTTCTTTCTGTGAATATACTATATGACACATAACATATATACATATAACAAAAGTGTAACACATAAGCGTTTTTACGTCATACTCGTTACTTTTTTAAACAGCATTCTCATTGAAACATTTATGTCTTCAATTTATACCTTCTATGTAATATTTGTGAAAATACAGGAATAATGTACTGGAAATCTTTTCAATAAACTCTATTTATTATGTAATGCAGCAGAGGTCAGCGCAATAATATGTTGCATATTTTCAATTCTCTTTTTAACATAGTTAGTGTAAGCTGTATATTTAAATCAGTAGAAATTTGACAGAATCGATTCTTCACTTTAAATGAGTGATTTTCCGTCGAACTATCAATCAGTTCCGACTTATTTGTTCTTATTCACGACTGCTGAACAAACTAGCTTCTCCAAGAACAAAAAAGTGGAAATGGTGTGTTTGCGATTACGCGTGAAATTATTTTAAAACTTTTAAAATAGCTTAAAATCTTTAAAATCCCTTGAAATTTTTCAATTTCCTTTATAGGCCTTGATTTTTTTTTGATATCGTATTTTTTATTGAAAATTGATATCTTCTAGTTGAAAATTCGTCTTTTTGGTCAAAAATTAACCTCTTTGGCTGAAAATTCATCATTTTTTATGAAAAATTCAACTCATTGAGTCTAAATTAATCTGCTTTGGTTGAAGATTCAACAATTCAGTTCAAAATTAATCTTTTTAGTTGAAAATTCATCCTTTTGAGTAAAAAATGCAACTTTTTGGCTTAAGCTAATCTGGTTTAAATTCAACTGCATGGTTAACAATTAAACTATTTTCATGAAAGTTTAACTTTTTGGTGGAAAATTAATTTTTTTAATTAAAAAGTCATATTTGGGGGGATGAAAATTCAAACGTTTTGTTGAGAATTCGTCCTTTTGACTTTGAAATTCAACAATTTTGTTGGAAATTAAAAAATTCAACTACTTGGTTGTAAGTCAAACAAGTTTGTTAAAAAGTCCATATTTTTTAAAGATTCACAGCCTCATTTTAGCTGAAAATTGATCTCTTTGGTTGAAAATGTAACTATTTTGTTGGAAATTCGTTTTTATTTTTGTTGAGAATTATTATTTTTTCAATTAATAATGTTGGTTGAGTGTTTTTGCTGAAAATTGTTATTTTTTATTCTTAATTGATCTTTTCTAATTCATGAATTTTGTGAAAAAATCTTATTTTTTGGTCGATAATTAATCTTCTTGATGGAAAATTCATCCTTTTTGCTTAGAAATGCAACTATTTTGGTAAAAATTATCTGGTTTGGTCGAGGATTCAAAAGTTTGGTAGAAAATTAAACTATTTTGTAGAAAAATATCTTTTTTATTAAAAAACTATACATTCAGGTTAAAAATTCATCATTTTTTTTATAGATCTTTCATCCTTGTGGCTTTTAAATCCAACAATTTTGTTGAAAATTCGCGTTTTTTGGTAGAAAATTAATCTTCTTGCTGGAAAATTCATCTTTTTGGTTGAAAAAAAACTATTTGGTTAAAAATTCATCATATTTAATTGAAAATCCAATTACGTGGTTCAGAGTTGGACTAGTTTGATAAAAATTTATATTTTTTTCAAGATTTACCTCTTTCGTATAAAATGTAACTTTTTTGTTGAAAATTCGTTTTTCTTATCAAAATTAAATTTTGATTTGAAAGTTCACCCTTCCATTTTTGTTTAGAAATTTATTCTTTATAAGTTGAGAATTCAACTAATTGGTAGAAAATTCATGTATTTTCTTGAAAATTCATTTTTTTTGTTAGAAAATTAACCTTGTTTGTTGAAAATTAAATAAATATTTCGACTTGTAATCTCAGTCATTTAAAGTGTTTCATAATGCATTCAATATGGTATTTAAATTATTTCATTTTAAAGAATTTATTCCTCCATTATTACCCTATTTTCGTGAAAAATCACCCTCTTTTAAAAATTAAAAATATCTAAAATTGGAAACGCAGTTTGTGGACGACACCTATAGGTTTGTGAATTACAAATATATCACACATAGAGATTGCTAATTTCTGATACTCCTGAAGAATCGCGGTCTATAACAATAGAAGTTGTTAACTGATTAGAGTCAGCTACTGATCAGGAGTGGACAACTACTGTAAATAAAGGGCTTTCAATTCTGTTTCAAAGCTCTCTTCCTCTATTGATGAAATACGAGGCGATTGAATTTATCGAATTCAATACTAGAATGTCAGTATAAGAATTTTATGGGAACTATAGGGAGAAACTTTACAGCGGATATTTGACAGATTATGTTTAAAGTTTTTAGAGCTTTTCTCTTTTTCGTTTTTTGTTTAGTATAGTTTGAAAAATGCTTTCTTAAACCTTATAATAAGTTCCGGAACATTCAAGTAGTTTTAATTCTATTTGCGCTCATATCTGCGTTCCTGTCTAAAAAAAGAATTACAAATTAGGCGATTTCCATATATATTTTTTTCATAAAAACAAATTCCCATGCTTCCAGTCCTATTATATGAACATTTTTACATGAAATTATATAAAAAGTGAATTCCGAGCACGATAAAATAGATTAAAAATTTGTGGTAAATTCGAAAGCGCTGAGAGGGAAAAATATGATAAAAATGTCAAATATTGGATATTTTGATTCATGAAATTGAAGCCTTAGCAGAGATAGTATTGGATTAAAAAAACACTCTTATTAAAAACTTTATTATGTCAAGAGTATTATGTTATAGAACAAATTATGGATATCAAAATTGGAAATATGTGGAAAAGTAATGTATTGAAACCCTGGAAAGGTATAATTAGGTGTTCGAAAAAGTTTTGCTTTCATAGTTTTGATATTTTCGTGTATAGCAAAGTTTTATATTGTTGGATATCTTAAATGTCTAATTTTTTTCAATTTCATTATTGACGTTCTTCAGGCGACAATTTATGTTTAATGTACTCCTGTTTCCAAAAAACAATCTTAAATCCTACAGGAATAACCAAAGAATTTTTGCAGCAAATGCGCATTAGGATGATAGAGGACAAAGATCCTCCTAATTCGGTTCCAAATCCGAAAAAAGAAATTTCATATTTTTGTTTTTTCGAAATTCTGATTTAAGCAGGCGCCACCGGGCACTCGAATTTCCTATGTAAAATACATGGGAAAAAATAACTTTCTGGGTTTTTTTGGAATAACTTCTGTAGGTTTGGAAAAATGTTACGAGAAAGTTATAGGTCTTTTAGAAGATTTCCAAAAAGAGATTTCTATGTATCAATCATATGGATTTGCCAATTCTACCACATGCCCACGTTGCCCCGAAATGTACCCCTAAATCCAAAAATGTAAATTCCGCACGAAATCTATACATCTGAGCAATTTATTTTCAATTTTTTCGCTAACAATTATTATTTTTGTTCTCATGGAATAATTATCAATATTTTTAAGTATTTTAAAATTATTTATACAAACTCCATTTGTTTGCATAATAATTGGTTTCACTTAAAAAGTTGGCATTTTTCTGGCAAAATCAAAATTTCAAGAAATTTTTTCAGGAAATTTTCTCACTTTTCTGCTGTAAATATTACAACTAGTGATTGCTGAGTACATGCATTTTATTTTTTATTTTAATAAATTGTTTAAACAATTAACTATTAGTTATTTTTCATATTTTATCGTTTTGTCCTAGAGAACTTCACTTTTTTGCTTAGAAATGTTCAGTCTACGTTGCATTTTTTATATTGTACATCTTAATATTTCAACTTTGTTATTTAGCTAATTATTTTTGTTTGAATAATTTTTTTCAACAAATTCAGAAATGAATACTGGTACATGGTGATAACTTTTCATTTTAGAAGTCAATAATATTTTTCACATTTCTGACTTCTTTAAAACAATTAACTACACAGGGAAAACTTTTCAGATAACAAGAAAACAGCAATGACTCGCAAAACATACTGATAGGCCACGTAGAGTAATATTTTATAAGAAGAAAATGAACTCCTGTACAATACTTTCTACCATTTCGAAAAATACTGGAAATAACTTATAGTTGACTGTTAACAAATTCATGAATATAAACAATAAAATTAACAGCGAGAAAATTCCCAAATTCCTGGGAAAATATTGTAAGAACAGATTTAATTTGTTTAAACAAATAATGGTTTGCTAGATAATAAATCTGAGGCATCGAAAACGTATAAAGTATAGTAAAAGGCAACCCTGATTATGATTCTGTGAGAAAAAAGCCGATATTTCGAGAAAAAAAAATATGATTTATAAAAACGAAATTTGTTCAATTAAATGGGCGTTTGTTAAATAATAAAGATAAGGTATTGAAAACATATAAAATATATAAAAATGCAACCTTGATTTTGATTCTGTTAGAAAAAAGTCGAGTTTTTGAGAAAAAACAATTATTTAAACTGGTGTAGAATTTACATTTTTGTCTTTAAGGGTACTTTTCAGGACACCCTGGTCTTGTGTTAGGGATGTCAAATCCATATGATCGATACACTTTATTCTTCTTCAGAAAGTCTTCTACAGGTTCTATAACTTTCCTGCAATATTATCCCGAATACATAGAAGTTATTCCAGAAAGCCCCAAAAAGTGACTTTTTTCCCATATATCATTGCCCTCCAGTACGAAAACGAATTATCCAATGCAATTTTAGACCACCCTAATGCTCATTAGAGTGGCCTAGAAAAATAAAATATTTTTTTTTCAGCCTCTATTTTCTTTTATTTGGTGTAAGAATAATTGTGCAATTATTGTTTTGTTAATCATTTTTTTTAGTTATTTTGTTCTATTTGAAAATGACAAATAAGTTACGTGAAAGAGAGCGTCAAAACAATAATTATGACAATAAAATAATGGTAGGTATCACTGAAAATAATTGTACCATAATTTTATTCAGAATATTACTCTTAAAAGTGAAAAACCACCTTCTGTAGAGGGTTAAAAATTTTGAATGTGCTTTTTTTACACACCTTAGATATTTTTGACCTTGAATGAATGAAAATGAACTTCCAAAAGTTCAAATGTATTTTGAACCTTTAAATCACCCTTAATTAATAAAGGTATGATGCAGCCTTTTCGTGAAAAATGCGTAACTGTTTTCTAGGATGTCATGAATGAGGCTAGGACATAATTAATAAATACACTTTTAAAAGAATATAAAGTTATATATACACAAATATTTTGCTTTTTTGAATTGATAGAAAATGTTTGTACACATTTTCAATTCAAAAAGACGAATTTTCAACCAAATAGTTGAATTAAAAAAAACGGCTTTATCAAAATCGTAGAATTTTTAACCGAATAGCTTAATGTTTATCCAATTGACCAAATTCTCAAACAAAAAATTAAACTGCAAACAAAAAAATATCAACCTTGAATTTTCAAATCAAAAAGACAAATTCTCAACAGAACAGTCGATTTTTTTACTAGAAAATATGGATGTTCAACCAAAAAGTTCATTTTCAATCCAATAGTAGAACTTTCTACTAAAATTATAGAATTTTCAGCCTAAAAAGTCGAATTTACAACAAAATTGTTGAATTTCTAAGCTAAGCAGACGAATTTTCTACAAAATGTATCTAGTGTTCAAAATATGAGTTTTGATTGTTTCATAGACTTTTTGATGAATGAAACCAAAATGATAAGTTGTACTAAAAAATACTTGAGAAAAAAATGGTAGGTGTTTTGCAAAACTAAAATTCTCCTTTCAATCTTGTTTGACGCATCTGTCGTCGTTTGGCTTAAAATTAGAATTTTCGTCTTATTCATAGTATTTTCGATGGATAAAACCAACAAGGAGAATCCTGTAAAAAAATAGTTAGAAGAAAAATTAGGTATATTTGGAAAGCTGTATTTCTTCTTCGTAACGTTTTTAATGTATCTGTCGTCATTTGGCGTAAAATTGGAATATTAGATTTTCGCAAAGATTTTTTGATAGATAAAACCAGAACCGTTGGTCAAGGAAGGCTGGTTCTTATTTTTTAGAACAAAAAAGACGTCAAAACCTTATTTTCGGCACACTTTTTAACGTTTAAGGGCCTAAAAGTACGGGTCCAACATTTTTGTTAATTTAAGAAAATTGCAGGAATATTTTTACACCAACCGAAAGAAAATAGGCGGTAAGACAACGTCAAAAAAAATGTTGGGGCCACTCTGATGGTCATAATTTGAACAAAGATTCCAGTAAAAAAGATTTTTGTTGGTCCAACGTTATATTCTTCAAGGCTTCAATTAGAGATAATTCCTGATAGAGAAAAACGTATTGCTTTTTGAATATTTTATTGTTTGAAATTTCAAGCAGAATTTTCGGAAACTTAATGATTTTTTCTATCTAGAAAATGAAATAATGCTCTGGAGTTACAAAGATTTTCAGAATTCGCTCATCTGGCTCTGTGCATGTCGTTGGGATTTTCTCTTTAATTTACGTGACTCAGTTTAATCCTGGCAACAAAAAGGCAGTTGTTCTTAGAATGTTACGAAATACTGTCTGTATGCAGAATGTTTTCGTAACAGAGCTACACAAGACTTAAAATGCCAAGCAGTTTAGCATAAAATGTATCCTAATTTACTCTCAAGAGTGGTGCAACGTAATTTCACAGTTTGGGGTACAGTTTATGCTAAACTGAACAAATTGAGTCCCACCTCAGTCAGCTTTGGGATTCAAAGTGTATAATTTTCGAAACATGCAATTTTCGACGATATTACCATCTGCTATTCTGTTTGCCTACAAGTTATAAACATCGAGATTATAAGGCTTTGTAATCTGCAAAGGTTAAAAAACAAAAAAAAATTATTTTTTTATTTTGGAACTGTAATCAGGTTCATTTTCGATTAATATCTGGAAATGAAAATAAAGTCGAGTAGATAAGGGGCTGTTCAAAAACTACGTCACGCTATTTTTAACACGTTTCCACCCCTCCCTTTTTTCGTCACAGTTCATCACACAAAGCTTGTGTCACACAAAGGCAATGTTACAGATACGGTCCCCCCTTCTAAGTCAATTTTTTTCCTTCGAGTTCATTTGATGAACGGGTAAAATAAAACACTTCACAGCCCAAAATGCAACCTTTGAAAACAAGTGAAATAAGGTGATTTTTCACGAACATAAGAGTTTTAATTCTTTCGAACAAAATTCAGGTACAGGTACCATATTGAATTTAATGTGAGAGCTAAAAATTTCAAGTGGCAATACATTGCATTTTAATCCACATTGGTACATAGCTGAATTTCCAACCAAGGAAGAATAATTTTCAAGCAAAAGAGAAGAATTTTCAAAAAAATAGTTCAATTTTGAACCAAATAGTTGAACTTTCAACTTGAAAATATGAATTTTCAACCAAGCGATCGAATTGTTAAACAAAAAACATTAGAATGTAACCACAAAAAAGTTGCATTTTAAAACAGATAGTTGAATGCTGAAGCCAGACAGAGGATTTATTTAGAAGACTGTTGAATTTTTTAACCCAGAGAGATGAATTTTCAACCAACAGTTGAATTAAGAAAAAATAAATTTTTAACGAAATCGTTGAATTTTCAATCTGCAAAGATGAATCTTTCATAAAATAGTTGAATTTTCAACAATAAAGATAATTCTCAATCAAACCGTAGCATGGACTACCATATGGTTGAACTTTCAAGCGAAAGGGATGAATTTTCAACAAAATAGTTCACTTCTTAACCCAATAGTTGAATTTTCAGTCAGTTGGCCGAATTATTGAACAAAAAAGATTAAACTTCAACAACAAAAAGGCAACCAAATTGTTGAATTCGCAAGTCAGAAAAGCGGAATCTCTACAAAACAGTTGAATTTTGAACTAAATAATAATAGAATCTTCTACCAAAATAATAGGTTTTTTAACCTAGAAATACGAATTTTCAACAAAACAGTTGAATTTTCAACTAAAGATGGAATAGTTAAATCTGCAGTCCAAAAATTCATTTTTTACTTAAAAAGACGAATATGCAATAAAATATCAAAATTTTCAACCAAGAAGAAGCCCTTCAACTAATAAAAGAAAATTTAATAAGATAGTTCAACTTTCAACCATATAGTTGAATTGAGGCTCCGGATGCAAAAAGGAGATATAGAACTATTTGGCTGGAGTGGGGAGGCCCTTGAGCAATTGAAAATGAAGTTTTTGATCTTAATTTTCAAAATACATATTCACATCGTAAATTAAATTCTGCATCTTTTTCTTTTGAAAAAAAGTTGTAGCTTTTTTATTTTTTGCGTTATTTATAAAAAAATGTTTTTTTCCCCCGCTTAAAATATTTCACCTTTTTTCACTTCAACTCGCGACGAAGTCAGCACTTTTCAATATTTTAAAGTGAAATTCATGAGAAGTATGCATTGATGTTTTCTGCAACTGAGGCGTTGCACAATACGTGCACGAACAACTTTGATCGTTCCGGGAGTCGAGCGAATTTTAAGTAAGCAAAAATTGTCAGTGAGAAAGTTGGTCAGGAAGGTTCAAAGAAGTCTTCTGGAATTTTTTAGCTCAATTGAAACAGTAGTTAACAAACTGTTAATGTTTTGTTAAGGAAGCAAGGTATTGCTCGATCTTGCGAGAGTAAAAGACAAAAAATCTTTTTATCTATGATAAAACCAATATGTGTGATAAACCAATTTCTATTAATGTTTATGTTTTAATTTTCCGATGTGATCGATTTTCTCTCGCGCAGACTGCGGTCCAGCCGGTAAAAGGTTTTTTTAAAATACAAAAAATCATGACTTATTCTAAGTTACATAAAAATTGTAGTGATAATTTAGAAATAAAAATACAAACTAAATAAACTCATGAAAAAAAAGAAAATAAAAGAATGAAAGTCGAAATACTATATTAAGCGCAGATTTTAATTGGTAAATGTTAATTATTTTGATGAACACATAGAATACAAGATTTTTAACTTTGATTGAAAAAATTATTCTAGGTAAATTTACTGGTCAATTTAACCAGACTTCCTTTAGTTAAAGCTTACGATTATCACATTAAAACAATAGTAGATTTATTCTAAAAATTATCTCTAATTTTTTTCAAGTAAAATCCATCACTGCATTTATATTTTGAAAATTTTACAGCTTTCATAATACGTATTCAGATATGACTTCAGTAACAGAAAATATGTAATATTTCAACGATTATTATTGGTTTAAAAAAATCAGAAAGTGTATGCAGGTATGTTTACAAATAGAGATGGAACAGAGGACACGCAGGATACAAGAAAGGAAACGTGTGCAGATTATTTATTTTTAAGAATTTTAGGAAAAAATTATTCGCGCCGGAAAATTAAAACATCAACATTTTGTTAATTACTATTTCAATTGGGCTAAAAATTTCCAGAAAACTTCTTTGAACCTTTCTGGCCAACTTTCTTGCTGACAGTTTCCGCTTGCTCAAAACTCGCTCGGCTCCCGAAACGATCAAAGTTGTTTGTGTACGAAATGTGCAACGCCTCGACGAAAAATTATTAACTTTTTTCAAATAAACATTCTGAACTTTTGCTAGAGTCATCGGACGTAGAAGATGACAGTGCATAGTTCTTATGAAGTTTGCTAAAAATTATTGAAAACTACCGACTTCGTCGCGAGTTGATGTGAAAAAAGGTGAAATATTTTAATCAGAGAAGAAAACAGTCTTTTTGTAAATAATTCAGGAAACAAAAAAGCTACAACTTTTTTCATTAAAAAAAAAGTTTCGGAATTTAATTCACGATGTGGATATGCATTTTAAAAATTAGAATTCGAAACTTTATTCCCACGTGCCCAGGGGCCACCCCACCCCATAAAAATAATTTTATATCTCCTTTTTGCATCCGGCGCCTCAATTTTGAACCATCACAGGTGAATTCACAACGAAAAATGTGATAATTGATATTTCAATGAATAACTGTAATTTAAAATCTAAAGCAGTTGATTCATACAAAAAAGAAGAATTTCCTACAAAAGAGGTAAATTTTCAATGAAAACTAATGTAGTTAAATTTGCAGTTCGAAGAATTGATTTTTAACCAAAAGATAGGAATTTGCAATAGAATAGTTAATAAATTGTAAACCAAATAATTAAGTTTTCGTCTAAAACCGATCAATTTTCAATAAAAATGGATTAGTTCAATTTTCACTTTAAAAAAATATAATTTTGAACTAATGCAAATACGAGTTTAAAAAAATGTTTAAGCCTTTAACCAACAGAATGAATGTTTGAGAAAGCAGTTCAACTTTCAAACAAGTGATTGAATTTTCAATCAAACAAGATGAATTCTCAATGAAAAATATAATAGTCTAATCTTCAAATAAAAACTGTCATTTTTGGAAAAAAATTCTAAGTTAAATTTTCATTTAAGAAGACTAATTTTTGACTAAAAAATAAATGTAACAAAATAGTTGAATCTTCAACCGAATAGTCGAACTCTTACAAATATAATTGTGAATAAAAAAGGACAAGATCAAAAGAAGGAAATAGGGAAAAAGTGTGAAGTCTATGTTTAAACGTTTTACTTGTAAAATAACATCACTGATTTTCATTTTTTCAAGCATTTTGAAAATAATTATTCACATTTATAATTTTCGTGTGTCATGCCATATTCTCCCCCTCTCCGTCACAAATCGTCACAAAACCTGTCCCCCGCCGTCCCTAGCAGCCTGACGTAGTTTTTGACCGCCCCTCAAGTGTTATTATTGACAAAATCTTTTACCAAATATTTAAATAACAAATTTAAGCAATCCTTCAAAATAGGAGCATTAAAATAAAAACTAAACATCTTTATAAAAAGGGATTTTTTTCTCAACGAGAAGCGGTTTTATCTCAAGAATGGTACAGTACCTATTTCAAGAGCAGTATTTGATCTGGGATATATTCCTATGCACATATATCTATTCATGTTCCATGATGTAAATCCAGAAAATGTCTGAGCGAAATATCGAAACATGAATTCGATATTAAGCTTCAGTATCATTCACTCACGTTTTATCAGCTAAATTATATATATATCTGGCGAGTTCAAATTTATCTGCGGTTAGCGACCCATTTTTGGTTAAACGAAAAAGTCGGTCAGTCGATTAATGGAGTACACGATTAGTTTCGGTTCATCGACTATTCGAGACAAAGTGAACATAAAAGAGCCATGGCATGATGGTCTGCCCAAATTGTTTCATCATTATTTTTCCTATATTTTAGAGTTAACAATTTATACGCTCTTTCCATATTCTGAATTATTTCCATTCCAGAGTATTTCAATTCAGAGCTTTTCCTTTTCCTGAAAGTTGAGAATACAAATTCCAATTCTGGAATGTATTTAGAATAGATCCTACGATTGGTTTTCAGTGCAGAGATTGAATTTTCAAAAATATACCCGTAAAATATAAACTCCCATTGGAAAAGAAAAAATTGGATAAAAAGCCAGTCGGGGTCAAAGGTGAGAGGTTGTAGATCATGTTTAAAGGTTAGTGGTCAAGTTTTGAAATGTGTGGGAGGCCAGGGTTTGGAGATCAAATTATAGGGCTTACAGGTCAGAGGTGAAAGGTCACTGGACTATGTCAGATGTCAAAATTGAGGTGTCAGAGAGGATTCGAATCCATTATCGGGTTCATCTCGATTTTTTGTAATTATTCTTTAATTTTGATTTCATTTTGTTAAACATATTAGAGATGAATTTTTAATATTACAATTCAGAGTGCTATAAAATGATAAGAATTGAAATAATAACATATCGTTACAATGGTTGATTTCTTCATTTAAGGTTTGATTAAGTAGTAAGTGATTGTTGCAATTGAAACCCGATATTAAAAAGAACACCGTTAAGGGGCCATCCATAAATTCCGTAACTACTTTTTGAGGGGAGGGGGTTCGCGAAAATGTTATGATGTGTTCCGTGGCCCTGGGGGGGCCCCGTACATTGATCATGTTATGTAATATTTTTTATAAATCAACCTCATAGAAAATCCATGTATTCAAATATATAGTATAAAAGGTTGAAGTTGAGTAATTTTATGATAAAAGATGGAAATAATGTTATAAAGATTAGAATGTGTAAATAAATTATTATTTTGCTTGTTTCTATAATTTTTGTGGAAAATACCCGTGAAAATAAAAATCTTGCATAGTTTCTAAAATTACTACTATCGGTGAAATCATTCAACATTTTCTAAGTTTATAGAGGTAACCTATAAGATATTGAGAAAGATTCCAAGGGATTTCAGAGAATTTCCAAGATGTCCAGATATTTTGAACGATTTTGGAAAATTTTTCAACGGATTTTACGGAATTTGATTAGATTTTAAAGTATTTCGCTAACTTGAAAAAGTTTCGAATGCCATTATCAATATATTTTAATAAATTTTCAAAGATCTCAAAAGATTCCATGGAAATTTAAATATTCCAGGGAATTTTAAAGAATATCATCAGATTTTATGTGATTTCAAGGGATTTTTTAATGCTTTAATAATATTTCAAAGAAGTTATTCACATGAATTGAGTGATTACGAAGAATTTAAAATATTTTAAGATATTTCAAAAATTCCGAAGAATTTCGAAAGGTTTCGAAGATTTTAAGAAATTTTCAAATATTTGAAGGCATTTCCAAAGATTTTAAAAAATTTGAAAGATATGAAAGAATTTAGAAGATTGAAATAAAAAAAATTGAAGAAATTTAAGGTGTTCTAAAAGATTTCAAGGAATTTTAGAGGGCTTTAACGAATTTCAGGAAGTTTCCTAGAATTTTAAAAGATTTGAAAGAATTTCAAAGTGATGTTCAGGAATTTAATAAGATTTTCGAGGATTTC
The DNA here is from genome assembly GCA_932178445.1 of Andricus quercusramuli. Classification (NCBI taxonomy): domain Eukaryota; kingdom Metazoa; phylum Arthropoda; class Insecta; order Hymenoptera; family Cynipidae; genus Andricus; species Andricus quercusramuli. The sequence goes on from CAKNXH010001964.1 coordinate 252,919, forward strand.
AGTTATTTTGAGGGGAGGCTTTCAATAAGGTATTTAAATGAATTTCCCAGAATTTCAGAGAACTTGAACTATTTCAAGGGAATTAAAAGAATTTCAAGGAATATAATCATATTTCATTGAACTTCAAGAGATTTTTAAAGGAATTTTATAGTATTATAATGAAATTTCTAAGAATTTACTTGCATGAATTGAGGGATTTTAATAGATTTTAAAGAATTTTAAAGATTTTAGGATATTATAAAAGATCTCAAGGAATTCTCAAGAGCTTTAAAAATTGTCAAGAAATTTCGGAAGATTTCAAAGGTTTGGAAATATTGTAGTGTATTTTAAGGGATTCCCTGGAAATTTAAAGAGATTAAAAAAATTTCAAGGAATTTCAAGAAATATCATCAGATTTTATATAAATTTAAGGGAAGAAATGTTCAAGAGCGTTGAAAAATTACAAAAGATTTCAAAGTATTTGAAATTTTTTAGGTTATTTTAAAGGGTACGAAGGAAGTTTTAAGAGATTTCAAAAATTTCAAGGAATATCATCAGATTGCAAGTAACTTCATGGAATGCTATAATATTTTGATGAAATTTAGAAGAATTTACTCACAAGAGTTGATGAATTTTATGGGATTTAAAAGATTTGAAAAGATATTCTAATATTTTGAGGTATTTCCAAAGTATTCAAAGACTTTAAAAGATTCGAGGGAATTTCGAAGAAATATCAACAAAACCCAAGGTTTTCCACAATTTTTGAAATTCGTTAAAAATATAAGTGTACGGGATTTGATAGAGAATTTTATGAAATTGTATAATCTCGTTTTATGTTACATTTTATCAATGGTTTGACGACCGCAATTGTATTTAAAATGCTGAGTTTATTCCAGTTCACGTTAAGCTCGAGGAAAATTCTTCAAAAACGCATAAAAAATATTAAATAATTGGTAATATGTGCTATTAATTAGAATTTTTTTTAAAAATTAAGGTGCTAGTGAATATTTTTCCACTGCATGATTTTTCATGAAGAGGGGTACAAAGTTGGCAAAAAATGTGCACGTGATTTATCGATGGCCCCTAAGCAAAAGATCCAAGTCGCAGTCGAATTGTTTGTAGACTACCCCTGGAAATGTTATTGATTCCGAGGCCGAGGAAAGCCATCAAATAATTTTTCTGATTCAATTTTTCAGTGAGATTAAATTCCCTCGGGAAAGGAGGGAAAACCTGATACTCTAATGGAATTTTGATATTGTTTTTTGTTTGTGGCGGAGAATCATAGAGCAGAAATTCGCAGTAAACGTCGTGTCCTGTTGCGGGTGGAATTTCCGCAAGACATTATGTGACACGAGGGTTGTCAAGTGCGCCTTTATTCTTGGCGGGAGGAAAATTTCAAGTTAAGGATTCCTTTATGCGTTTCTCCTATTTGGTTTCCTCGTCGTCCCTAATCCGGCAGCTCTGACAGGTGTCCGCTTTTGAAAAGGCCTGTACCAAGCTAACCACGACCGTGCAGTAACTTTTCCTCGCCTCTCTGGGAAAATCCATTTTCAAGCCTCGGGCACAGAAGGCGGTTGCTGTAACTCCGGCAAAGAACTTTTCGAGTTTCTGGAAGTAAGGTTTTGCAGCTTGGCCTGCCGTGAGCTGAATGATGTCTTGTCGGTAGGGCCTTGCTTCATGTTTCGTATAAAAGTAAAGCTTGTGTATCCTCTGGAGTCTGGGACGAGATCCTCTCGGTTGGTCGGGTCTTCGACCACGACCCAAGTCATCGAACCGATATCTTAGCAAAGATTCGTTTGATCTCAAGCTTGCCTTTCCTAGTTTCCCCCCTGCTGTTCGCAATTCGCATCTGCGGCTTCATCCTCAAACTCCCTCACAAAGAGGATACCAAAATACTACCCTGTTTTTGAAGAACACAGTTAATTCGAAAAAATCGAACAATGGATTATTGATATCAATGAAATCGTGAAAGAAAGAAAAAAAAAGATAAAGAGTTGAGCTGTGGAAACTGAGTTATTCCGTATAACAGCTCAACGTATAGCTAGCTAGTCTAATTGTTAACCCTTATTTGACAGACTGGGGTGTAAAACACCCCACGACCATTCTTCCTCACTTTAATAATTATTTAATTAATACTGAATTTTAATTTTTGGCTATATTACCTACATAATCCTTTAAAGTAAGCTTTTAAGATAATCTGATAAAAAGTTCAAGTAAAAATATTCAATAGATTATTTTTTAAAACAATTTTTGTCGCTATGGTGTATATCACCCCAGAAGTTTGTCAAATGAGGGTTTATTAAATAGATTTTGTTCCGAATATAGATAATTTTCAGGTGTTTCTATTGTAGGCGGTTTTTAAACTGAGACATCGAGATAGCGAGAAAAATAACAAACTTGGCCTCCAAATGCATTATGCCGATTTCAGGGATGTTCATATTCTCGTTACCAGACAAGAAACCGGCAACTGTAAGTTTACAAATTTTCATACCAACTAAATGTTTCCTTTATTTAAAGTTAATGAAAGTATACACAATTTATCGAAAATAATATATTCTCGAACTTAGCAACTTTGTCAAAATAATGAGTCTACGAGAAGAGTTTATATAAAGTAACTAAACGTTTTAATTAATTAACTAAACGTTTCACTTGACCTAAGCGAACAGATTCCTCGAGTTTAATATATTCTAGATTCACTGGTACACCTCAAGACATTTTTGTCCGTGTAATTATACAAGTCAGCTTTGAAAATTGTTAATATTATATACAATAATTGTTGCATAATTATTGAAGAATACCGCCAACTCAAATATTTTCGAGAATTATTTTGAAACAGTACCGTCAACTCGAGAATGTGGACTGTCACTTGGCGAACTAGAATATAGACGGTTAAATACGTTATGGGAAAATTGAGAAGAAACCTGTCAATTCAGATATAATGACATTCTGTAAATTATTCGATTCCTTTTTGGCGCTAAGATAATTCAGAAAAGAACCGAATCGAGCTTATGGCAATTTTTGTAGAATACGTCTCGTGAAAAGTATATTGAGTTTTTTTGTAACTCAGTATTATTTCACAAAGTTTCATTAAAACCGAACGATCACTTGCTGATCTTCATATTTTCGGCATGTATTATTTATTTGTTTAAATTAATGATTGCGTCATCATATCTAAAAAAATGTGGTGCAACGATATGTATTGAGAATCTCGCATCATTGTTGTTGAAAACCCGATTGGCTGTTTATCACTTAAAGTTGTTTTATATTTAAATTTGAAATTTAAAATTTTGATCTATCTTTAAAGCTAAATTTAAATCCCTCTTGAGAAGATTAATCATAGGAAAACTCATAAGAATTAAAAAACTTACGCGCTTTTTAAAAATTCTTCTGCGGTTTCATTACAACTTTAAAATTGTCTAATAAATTATTGGAAATATCATACATATTTGCTTTTCAGAACAAAAATCATCATCAAGATTCCCAATTTTCAATAATTTCAGGGTATGTTGGCGTTTTACAGCGGAAATCGGTATTTTTAGTAAAAAGTCATAAGACTTCAAAGGAAACATTTTCTTTGTACAATATTGTAGGTTAAGCTAACGGTTTTTACCGGAAATATCGATATAGATTTCAAAGAAGATTTACAATTTTCAAACAATTTAAGGTTTTGTTCTTCAGATTATCATTCGGTAATTAAATTCACTGCTTTTGTACAATTTTCGGTTTTGTTTGTGTTTTCTGCCAGAAATCGGTACTTTCAATGAAAAATCTAAAAGATACACAAATTTTGAACGATTAGAATTTATGCTCGCGTTTTTAGAACAGGTTTCACAATCTTACATAATTTGTTGTAATGTTAGTGTTTTTCGTCTAAAATTTGCTTTGTCAATAAAAAATCATTGAAGTTCTAAGAATATTTATGATGTTTAAACAATAATGGGGTATGATAGAATTTCTCATGGGAAAGTTTAAAATTAATAATTAATAATAATAATTGATTAATTAACCAGAAATTAAATGATCAAAAATATTGTTCTTTCCTCAATTTTCTGTTATATTAGAGAATAGATTCTATAATGTACAACAAATTTTATCCTAATATTAATTTTATATTTTATATTTCAATTTAGAATTACATGGGACAAAAAATAATAATAATCCCGCGGAAGCGCTCATGGTTAATTTCTAGTCAGCTTGAAAGGCAGAAACTATAAGTCTCGACAATTACTTCTCCGGGAAAGGCAGCATCTGCAAAAAAGCGGGAGTAACTACACAATCCGGGAAACTAGCATCTGAATTTGAGGCCGACTTTTACGCAAGAAGGCAGCCTCTGCATTTTTCCATATTAAGTAACAATGATTGTAAATTATTTTCTCATAAATGGATTGATTTCACAAAAATTATCCAATTAAAGTATAAAAACTAGCCAAATATCTATGAAAATTAAACGGAATAGGGAAAACCAGGTTTTTGAAGCTTTCAAAGTGTCGATTACTGGTCTATTTTCTTTTGCAAAATTCTATACTTTCTAGTTTGAGATTGTGGATTTGGATTCTACATTAGAAGATTTGTTTTCAGATCTAGGTTTGATATTAGATATTGGAAAAAGAGGTGACCGAAAGAGGAATCTAGGAAGTTGACTTCCATTGAATTAAGTTTTCAAAATGTATCAATAATATCATGGCGCAAATTTTCTGAATATAATAATGCACTTTTTGTATGTGGTTTATATTTTAGTGGAAAATATTTTAGTTGAGTTCAGTAAGAGGAGATGAGGGAACAGTGGATGGAAACTACTGGACACCTCTTAAGGCTATCACTAGAAGGGTCACGTAACATTGGTATTTGCAGTAAGAGTCTGTAACGTTATTCCAAAGCTGAAAATTAAAATCGATTTTTGTGCTAGAGAAACGTGAAAGTATATATTTAAAGTATTTGTAGTCAGAACTTAGGGTTATTAAGTAGTATAATTCAATTTAAGTCACCCACGAATGCATTGAAGTAGCTTTATGTATTTTTAGTCAGCCAATGGGATTATTAGGAAGTATAATTAAATTTAATTCAGCCACAAGAGATTTTTTTGTTGTATTTTAAGTCATTTTTGTCAGATATTGGGGTTAACAAGAAGTATAATTGAATTTAAGCCAGTCATAATAGTTTTCATGTAGCTTCAGTCAGTTCTAGTCAGACTTTTAAGGCTATCACTGAAAGGTACACGTAATATGGGTATTTTTATTCACGCAATCTTTTTGGTATATATATAATTTTATATTCTTTGAAAGTCTGTCATATGAGAATTTAAGTATTATAGTCGGTGTTGAGTCAGCCATATGAGATTATGAGTAGCTGATTAAACTTTATGTCAAAAAGTAGAGTTATCAAATAGTATAATTAATTTAAGTCACAGAACAGGATTTAAGTAGCTTGAGTTATTTTTAGTCAGGCATCAGAGTTAACAAGTAGTATAATTCTATGAAGTCCAGCCATAAGATATTTCAAGTAGCTTAAGTCAGTTCTAGCTAGACATTAGGGTTATCAAGTAGTATAATTGAATTGAGTATCAGCAATACGAGATTTCAAGTAGCTCAAGTCGATTTTAGTAATACAGTAGGGATATCAAGTAGTATAATTTAATTGAAGTCAGCCATAAACCATTTCAAGTATTTTAAGTCATTTTCAGCCAAGCGTTAAGATTAACAAGTATTATAATTAAATGTAAATTGACCAATCCTTGGACAATCGGTGGTTCAAGATCTCTTTACAACACAGAAAGCAGAAAAAATTTGAAGTTTTTTTTACAATTTTTAAATAGGACAAACATTTTGACATACAATAATTCTATCCTTCACGGCTATCTTGAGTAAATTTTGAGTGAAAGGTGCTTGCCTAATCCAGATTTTTAGGGTTTAGTAGTCCTTGGAGAAACTTTAATATTTTTGGTCGGGTGTCCGTCCGTCCGGCGTATTTTTCCCAGCAGGCGAAGTGAGGAGAAATAAGAGAAAAAGAAGTATGGGAAGTGAGAGGAAATGAGGGAAGTTGTAGGTGGGATCGTGAAGGGAATGAGGGGAGGGAATGTAGGAGAAGTTAGAAGAAATGTGTAAAGGGAAAGTAGGGGAAGTAAGAAGAAATTATGGGAGAGGATGTAGTGGAAGTAAGAGTAAATGGGGGCAAAGGAGTTATGAAAAGTAAGGGGAAATGAGGGGCGGGGAAGAAGAGAAATAGAGAGGAAATAAGGAGAGGAAAAGTAGAGGAACTGAGGGAAAATGAAGGGTGCGGAGGTAAGGGTAATGAGGAGAAATGAGAGGAAGGAAAGTGAGCGAAAAAGATGGAAAATGAGGGTAGGTGCAGTAGGAAAGTAAGGAAAATTCAGGAAGGGGAAGTAGGAACATTGAGTGGCAATGAGGGAAAGCAGGGAAATGTTGCAAGTGAGGGAGGTGGTGAGGAAAATTGAGGGGGGAGCTAGAAGGGTAAATAGGGGATGGGAAGTAAGGGCTGGGGAAGCGAAATCTGAACTAAGGGGTGGCGGCCTATGAGAGGAGAGGCAAAGTGGGCGAAGGAAAGTGGGGGAGATACAGTGTGGGGGGTATGTTTGAATGACCTAATTAACGTCCTAACAGGCTACGAAACTCCTTTTTGAGAAATCTCAACTTTTAATTTTTTGTGGGGTTATTAAGTGTATTTTCGTTTGAATGATTGAAAATTGATGTTGAATATTATAAATCTTTCAGTTTCGCAGCTAAAGCAAGCCTCTGATAACTGAACCTAATGTAACATTCAGAAGGCTTTAAAATCTTTTAAAACCGGCGCAAAAAGTCAGTTTACTCCTAATTACTTCGTCTCAGTGCATTACTTGCCTAAATAGTCGCACCAGAAATTAAAGTGCACGAAATTCCCTCTAAAATGAAAAAAAAGAATTACGTTTAATCTCAGATAGTTTAAGAGAAATAACTCCCAGAATTGATTTTGCATTGAAAAATTGGCCTAAAAAATTATATAATTTTAATTTTCGTAAAATATCTCATGTCCTGTTCATTGTAGATGAACGTTGCACACGTATCAGTTAACGCAGATTGAATTTTTCTATGATATTAAAAATAATGCTTCAGTTTTGATTAGTTAAAAATTATTATTGTGTCCTGAAAATCATTCTTTTTATTGAATTTTATTAGACATTAAATTTCTCGGAAATAAAGTGTGTTTATTGCATTCCATGTGACAAAATCTCCTCATGAGAATTAAAATACGTTCATTTTCCAGCAAAACTACAAAATAATGAATATTTAAATTTTTCGGAATAAATTTGAATTTAATAAAATATTGAATGTCCTATATTTGATATTTCGCGAAATATTATTGCCCAGAAGATCATTTTTTCACCTCTTTTGAAATATTTTAAAACCTTCTGAATCTCAAATGGTGTTTACTTATTAGATACTTCGAGGACGGATTTAATGTAATAATGGAAACTTGAAAATTTGAATGGATTGTAAATAGAAAATTAAAACCAGTGAATAATGATGAAATTCTGATATAATAGTTTCAAAAATGACAGATTTGGAAAATTGGTAAATAAATCGGTCTAAATTTAACAATTTCGATGTAGAAGATTCTTCAATGGAAGAATTTAACACGTAAAAGTTAAAAATAGATCGATTCATTGCAAGTGCTGAAAATAAAATTGATAATTTAAGGTAGCAACATCGAAAATAGAACCTTGAATTAAAATCGTCAAAATTCATCAGACTGGAAGTGTAAATTTCGTTTTCCAGTATTTCCATCTTTGCATTCTTTAATCCTGCATTTTTTACTATTTTATTTAAAGAATTCCTGATGTAATTTTGAAAATTTTGCAAACAGAAGACGATTCAAATGGGCAACGAAAAAATCAGTTTGAAATAAATGATTTACAATGGAAAACCTTTAATATTGTTTTCACTGAATTGAAAAATAAATTTTTAAACTTGAAAGTGCTTTCAAAAAGTAATGAAGTTTGAAAACCTCTTAATTTGGTCCCATTTCCCAATAATTACTTTGAATTTCGTCAATATTTAGTATCTCGAAACATCAAATCATTGATTAAATTATGTATTCATATTTAGTATGCAATGTTCTCTGCACAACGAATATGAAATAGTGATCTCCCGGAATTAATACTCAAATGTAAATAAATAACAGATTTGATGCTATGAACTGATTTTCAAAATTCGATCTCAATTCTCGCAATAAAACGTTAATGTTTCATCTCCAATAATACTAAACGTGATGCAACTGTCAGTATTGAGTTTTATGGATCACATCATTTAATCAGTTATCGCAAATGGCAGAAAATTTCATAGAGGAATTTAAAGTCATTATGTTATCTATAATGTTGTAGCGAATTTCCTTCTCTCGAACAAATAATTATTTTATAGAATACAGAAAGGATTCATGGGACCCTGTTTGTTCAAGTTTGGGTACCCTGGAAATAATATTAAGGCCAATGGAAGCCATGCCCGAAACTGTGATTCAATCTAGGCTCTAGTGTAATGTGAAAAGGGGAAAAATTAAAACTTATGAAAAGGAAAAATTGAAAATTCAGTTTTCAATATAAAAATTGAAAACTCTAAAATTATAAACTTTCAAAATTAGTGAATTATTTAATGGCTCAGGCATCGATTTCAGATAGTTATATTTTTATCTATTTTGGCTTCAAACAACACAATTTTTAACTTTTGAATTTTGAATCGTTTGATTTTTTACATTTTATTGAGAGTTATTATTAAGTCCTGAAATCTTCCAATCAAATATTAAAATTTGTTAATGATTTATTTTTTCAAATTTTCAACTTAAAATTAGTAAATTTTGAGATATTACGATAAAAATAAAAAAATAACGCAAATCAAGATAGCTATGATAATAAAAATGATAGTAGATTTAATGCTTTCACGATTCATTATGATGAATTAAAATTTTAAATTTTAAAGCTTTTTCGGGTTTCAATCGTGTGCGAAACTATGAATGTTGCCGACGTTTCGTGAACTTTTCAATGCCTAGTTCTAAAATCTTCTCATTTTTAAGGCTTGATTTTGACAAATTATTTTCTTAATTTTTCATTGTTTGGAATTTATTTTGGAAAAAATTAATTCAAGATTGTTCAATTATCATAAATCCGTATAACTAGAAATTGTGCAACTATGAAGTCTTTCAATTTGATATTCTACGATTTGTAAGTATTTTAAAACCAGATAATTTTTTGTATTTAAAATTGAATCCAAACGATTTGGAATATTTAAATCTGAAATTATTAAATATAAAACTGGCTTCCAAAGATTTCAATATCAAATATTGCAATTTGGGAAGATATAATAGTGAAATTGTCCTAACATTTTTAATATTTGACTTTTACATTATTATTGATTCGGGAAGATTTCAATCACACCGAAAACATCTGCGGTGTAAAAAATCTGTCAAGCGCAACATCATGAATTTGCGAAATCAAAGTTGGTCAAGTAATTTGGAAAAATATTCCCAACCAAGTATGCAGAGGAACTTTTTTATAATGAAAAATTGAAATTCAATTTAATTAAATTCAATCAAATTCAGATATTTTTTATTAAATTTAAAAAAGCTACATTAGACATCATACAACTTGGCGGGATTATATTATATCATCAATCTCGGAACACCAGAATTTTTTTCTGAAAATCATTTTCCTCATAACATTCAATCCCGCCAAAAGTTTTAGAATTTCTAATACGTCTTTTTAAAATTTATTTGAAATGTAGGGTACTTTTTAAGAAAATTCGCTTTGTATATTATATTATGAATATTTTTCCCAAATTACTTGCCCAACTTCAATATCACAAATTCATATAATATTGTACTTGGCAAATTTTTGCATCACAAATATTTTTGGGGGGATTAAGTGCTTTTTTTCTGTAAATAGAAAAATTAGATAAGCAGGCCGAATTAACTTAATCTAAATTAAATGACTAATTTTCTAAATATCAAAAATTTAATTAATTGTTTGAATAATTTTCATTAGATATTAACTATATTGATTAATTCTGGAACCTTTCATTGCTTCAAAGCATGGCTCAGTACATAGATCATTGGGCCATTTATTTACAAAAATGTTCAAGTATAATCTTTTTTCATAAAAAATTTTTTTTTCTAAAATCGGTTAGATAGTTTCAAAATAGCAGTCATTTCTAAAACGATAGGGTCAATTTGACCCAGCGAGCAGGTCATGAAACTTAATATTGGTATGTAGTGGAAAAGTAAATTAAATTAAATGGTACTACATTATTTAATTAAAATTCCGATTGGATTTTTCAAATACAATTCACAATGGAATGAGTGGCTAGGTTTACTAAACTAAATTGATACTTCATTTTCTATAAGATTTCATGGAAATGTACTCTATTTTCTTGACTGAAAAATTTATTATTATTTCATTATTGTAATTAATGTTTGCAAGATGTTATTATCATTTGAAGATGTTAACATCTGAGTTTTTAAATTTATAATAATGGGAGAGGATGTAGTGGAAGTTAGTTGAAAATTGCTAATAATTGTTTCTCTTTGAACGATACATTTTTTCCGTACACAATTAAGTAGTCCATTTTTTGCAATTATTAGTCAATTTTTGACATAATTTAACAATTCTTACCGATTTATACGTTTAATTTTATTAAAAATTCAAAATTTTTTTGGTATTCTTGGTCAGATTTTAGTCTTACATTACGATATGATTAAGTCCTAATAGAGACATTTTTGACCTTTTGGACAGAATATACTACGTGAGACGTTGAAAAAAATGCAAAAATTTCTCGAATTTTGTAAATCGACTACAACTTGTGGATTGACCTAGGAAAGTTGTAGCAAAAATCTCAAATTCATACAACAAAGTCTTTGAAGTTTTATTTTCAATGTAAGCCTCATAAAGTCACAAATGTCAAGTTTCAGTCTATGTGTGATACCAATTCGAGATTTTTGCTACAATTTTTCCTAGGTTATGCCAAAAGTTGTAGTCGAGGTACAGAATTCGAGAAATTCTTGAATTTTTTTTAACTTCTCACGCGGCATATATTCTCTGCAAAAGATCGAAAATATCTCCAGTAGGGCTCATTCGACGCGTAATTCAATAAGCTTTCCAGCGGACTTTTAAAAAAGCTTCTCGCTCCTCTTTGGAACGAGTAATCGCATTTCAAAATAAGCAGAGATTTTTAATAGTTCTTTTGCTGATTATACCGATCATTTCAGACGGTTTATCCGACGATTCCGACAATTTATTATTAGCTATAATAATATTCTCTTAGACTAACGCTCAAAAGTTGCAGTTTTTTCTAACATTATCCCCCTTTTGGTCCACTTTTCAATTAGAGTGAGGTAATAATTAATTCAAGTTGAGAAACATAATTGTTTAAACAACTTATTATTATTCTTAATAATCTTCTCTTGAAAAATGTTAGAAACTTGCGGTTTTTTCTGAAATTTGCAACTTCTGTTTACTTTTCATTTAGAGTGTGGTAATAATTAATTAAATTTAACAGAAATAATTGTTCAAATAAATTGTTATTGCTGTTTTTCTGAAATTGTCCACTTTTTGTTAACTGTTTAGTCAATTTGCGGTAAAAAATTAATGCAATGTTAGATAGTTGCGTTTTATCATTAAACATTTAACTTTTTGTCTAATTTTTTCTTATTAAGATAATATAATTCATGTAAGTTAACAAAATAATTGTTCGAACAATTTATCATGGTTTACACCTATCTTCTACTAGAATAATAACAGAAAGTTGTGGGGTTTTCTGAAATTTTCAGCTTTTCTTTGACGTTTCAGTTAGCAAGAAATCCGAAATTTAAAATTAATTCAAACAATGAGGCTCTCAGTAACTGAGGGAAAGTTTACATTTAATATGATCCACATAGAGGATTTGAAGAACGTTTCAAATATCTGTTTTATTTTCGAAAAATATATATTCACAAAAACGGAAGCAACTTTCTAGCAATTATCTAAGAAAACATAGTCATAAACAATCATGAATTTTTCAAGCAATTATGCTTATCAACTTGATATAATTGTTACTCAATTAATTAAAGTAATTACACAATAATAATTTATTTGAAAAAATATATTCTCGTTAAATTACATTAACCTTTACTTCGCTATAAGTGAAAAGTTGACAAACATATGAAAATTTCAGAAAAAGCCTCAATTTTCTAACATTATTAAAGAGAAGATCATTAAAAATAATGACAAGTTGTATAAACAGTCATGAATTGAAATATATCATGTAATTGAGAAGTGGATCTCATGTGGAAAATTTGAGCAAAAACTGCAACTTTCTAGCATAATTCTAAGAGAATATTATTATGAATAATGATGAACTGTGGCTTTTTAAAACAAAAAAATTAACTTCTGGTGATTTTCCCGAATATCAAACATTTTTCTAGGACATAATGATGATTACGGTCAATAGATTTACTGTATATCAATATATGTATATGTCAATAGAATACTGTAGATTTTTCAACCTGAAAGTATTTAAAGAAAAAAAACCTATGTTTTTCTTTCAGTAAACAAAAAGAATGGAATTTATTTTTTATCTTCATTTTTTTACAAAAAATGTGATTTCTGTCTGAAAACAATCAATGTCACTTTTACCCTTGAAAATCAAAGAATTTTAACCATTGAAAAGCGTTAAAGTTAAATTATTCTAAGAATTTTGAGAGTAAGATGCTTTCTGATTTGGAATTGAACCATTGAAAATGAATTACTCGAGAATCAAGGGGAACAACTTCATGTTTAAGACAATTTTGTAAGATGTCAAATTGAAAAGATTGCGGACATATAGAAACTTCAATGTGGACAGAATAAATGAATCGTAGATTGTTAATTATAAGATTATTATTATCATTATTATAACATATAATGGCAAAAATATACATTCCCACAAATTACTTCAAAAATAATGAAAGTATCTGTCTGTTATTTAAGGAATCAATAAAAGACCCAAAAGACGGCAAGATAAGGAAAATTCTGTATATTTAGGAATAATAAGACCAATTTGATCTTTTTTAGTTTTCGAAGAAGGGCCCCAAAACCCAATTCTGATTATATGACATGAGGGGTTACATGCCCTTAAAGTTGTGTTCGATTATTTAATAAAAAAAGTTAATTAGAGTGATTCTGCTGTCAACCAAAATCAATATTCATACTTTAAATTCCCTGATGTTTTCTTTCATCAAGAGGCTACTTCTACTCCTACCCTGGAAGTCCCGGCGGTTTTATAACCCTCTGCCTATTGAAAGCAAGGCTTTTAATTGATTGTCTGGCCAAAACCATCTGCAGCCCTCGCGTAATGCAAACACTACTTAATTAGACTGCACTACGTATATATTTAATCAGGGCTTCTTGGACAAATTCAATTTGCAATATTAAGTTGAATTACACTCAGTTACTGGACAGAAATAAACAATTTACTAAATTAGTCTACAGGCGATGATGGCATTGCCTAAACATGACGTCAACAGTTAAAAAGAAAAAAATTAAAATACCATAGCCTGTGATACAATTCCTAATGAAGAATATAGAGCTTGTATAAAAAGTAAGAATTTTACTTAAATTTAATTGAATTACGATACTTTTGTCAGCACACACTGGAACGCTAGCAGACAAAATTACATAGAATACCGTCAGCTTACTTTCCTCTTTGACTGTGGAAGCCTGTGTAAACCTGTGTAAACCAGACCTACAATGTACTCGTACTTATAATGCTTCACTAATAATGGACTTGCTCCTTGACGCTATGTTAGCGTTATGTGTGCCTTCTAGATCTCTAGAATTCCTGCAAAATAATGAAGAGTCATTAAGACAGGCAGCCTAATTTATTATGCAGGTAAAGATAGCTCTCTGGAAAACAAATGAATGTTCTGTCTGTTATTATACTAAGGACTAAATCATCACTGAACAAATAAATCGTCGGGAAGAAAAAATATGTAGGAACGCTCATTCTTCGAATGCAAATGGTATTCTATTCTTCTTCTTGTTTTCAAATGAAATAGAATATAAAGCTGAAATATTGGAAAATGGGAAAAAATGTATTTGTCTGGCGCACTGGAGTTAACATTGCGAAATTAAAAGTTTTTTTTCATAAGTTTTCCATGCTCATCCTGCAGCCGTCATACAAACAGACAGAAGCGCCTTCTATTTTTAATGAGGATTTTATAAAAATTTTCTGAAACTGTGGGAAGACTGTCACCATCTTATAAAATCTTATGAAAAATGCATAGCCGAATTATTGATATTTATTCTTGTTTTGGCCATAAATATCGTTCGAAACGAACCAATGATATTGGAAAAATCTTTAGAATAGAGATTTGTAGCATAATTCATTGAGAATATTACTATAATTGAAATTAAGATTAAAGAAGTCTGAATATAGCGCTAATTAAAAAGGAATAATTTGGACAGAGATTTGAAACTTATAGTCGATTTTACAGTCTTAGTTAAAATTATAAAGATTAAAAAGGCCAAATAAAAATAAGTGGAATGAATAGCAGAACTTGTTTTCAAATTTGTATACTTTTCCAAAACTTGGATTCGAACTTACATCATTTCTCATATTTGTTGCTAATAAAAAAATCACACGTTATGTGATATGAATCGGAGATATAGTTGGCTATTTCAAAAACAAAAATTACTTCAAATATAATTTAGTTTTGTTGATTTAATTTTTCAGTATTTTTCTGTTTGAACAATACACTTTTTTCCGTCTGAAATAAAATACACAATTTTTTGCAATATTATTAGTCAATTTTGGACATAAGTCAACAATTTTTATCAATCTATACACTTAATTTTATAATGAAATTCAAAATTTGTATGGTATTCTTCATCGAATTTTTTATTTTTACCAGAGCTGAAAGTTACTTTCAGCTCTGCAGTAGGTCAGAAGGAGGAATTCAATTTTGAGGAAAACACAAAAATTGAAAATTATTTGAATGATGATGTTTATAATGATAATAATTGTTAGCTTATGTCAATTTTTCGTTACTAAATATGACTTTTATGATAATATTTATCAATTATAAATATGTCATTTTTTTCGGTGAAAGATAATGATTATTTTCAATTTGATTTTCAAATCTACAGGTTTCAATTATATAAAGGTCCTTGCGTGTAAAAAAATAGTAAAAAAATCCCATAAAAAATGTCATAAAACGCTAACCGTAGAATCTACATAGGTTCTGGAGGATGATAACTTCTTATCAACATACTAAAACCCTCCATAAAATGCAGACACCCTATACCTTATAATATCTTTAATTAAAATTTACGATTTAAATGAATTACGAGTTAAATAATTAAAATACTGAAAAAAGAAAAGTGTCCTTTTTGGCTCCAATAATTGTATATGAACAATCCCATGTCAAAACTGGTAGATGTATGTCATAAAATAGTAATGAAGGGTGTACCTTAATATTATTTGCTCAATATAATATTATAAAAAGGATAGAATTTTGAATTTAATTGTTTTTTCAAATTTCGTTGTTGTTTTTTTTTGTCTACATCAACATGAAAGCTCGGAAAGGTAGTCGGATTTGAATCTTTTTTCAAATGCATTTTCATTTCGTTATATATTTTTGCTTTAGTGTGAAATGTCAGAAACTAAAAAGAACTTGAAGAATACTTTTTCCTAATTTTAGTTTTTTTTTTAATTTTTACCTAAGAGTGGTTTAGTAGAGTAGCAAGAGTTTGAATATTTTTTACGTCACACCTCCATTTCTCTTCTTCTTCAGATCGGACACTAAGCTTATCTTTTATGTATATATATATATATATATATATACATTTTTTTTTTTTAACGAGAATGTTATTATAAATAAAACGAATTTGAATAATAATGCTTCATAATTTCAGGGACAGATTTTTATTATCTAAGGGTGAGTTATAAGGGTAGTAAAAAACTCTGAATACATTTAATATAACTTTACTTTGACATACTACTAAAGTCGTTCTTTGTGTGGAGAATGCTATACAATAACAGAAACTTTTATTGTAGTTCTTTCTACTCTCTGAGGTTGATTTTTGTTACCTGGTGGTAGGTTAGAAAAGTATGTAGTAAGGGTATGAATCATTTTCAGAAACCTCATTTATCTTCTCGTGAATTCTTTCCCCAATCCAGAATGGTGTACAAAAATAAGAACTCGGATTTATTACTAGAGCAGGTTAGGAGGGTAATAAGATTTTTCTAGATTTTACTGACAACTTATTTGTACGTTCTAGTGATTTTTTTCTCAATAAATGTCGATCGCCTAAAGTCTAAATCCACTTAATTTCAAATGCTTTCAAATTGGCGCCATTCTAATTTATTTAAACTTTTTCACGCCTTCATATTTATCATCTCTTATGCAGGAATAATATCCAGAAATGAAGTTTCGAAAGTAGCAAACTTTATTTCTTAGGACGACCCTAATATATTTCCCCCCTAATGTGTGAAAATGTGACAGTCTAGCCTGAAATTTCATGTTTCTGGTCTGACTTAAAAGGAACTTATACCACTTTTACCCTCCAGAACTCACAAGCAGAAATAAGCAGTAACGAAGCGGCAAAAATGGAGAGAGTCAGCACTGCAAACCGTCGCACCACTTTTTCCACTACGTTACCTCAACTCTCAGAGAAGAAACGGATATATCAGAATATGAGCAAAACTCCGTATATGATTTCAAAACTCTCAAAGCCTTCCATATTTTTAATGGCACTTAGGCTTGAGTAGATTCAAGGGCAATTTAAAAATTCTAACTATAAAATCCTTGGAAATTTACCACTTAAAAATGTCCGCATTTAAAACTTCTTTTAAAAGAAAATAATCCAGGCTTTGGAATTTGGAAACTGAATCAAAATAATTAGTCAAAGTAGGTGCCGCGCATCTACAATAAGGGCTTTGTAGCATTTCAAGATGCTCCATGCTCATTAAGTCGTTCAAATCTTCCCCTCCCCTATTTCCCCTCCTTTCGTATACTTCCCATTCCCTACACAACCTCAATTCTCTACTATCCTACCATCACTTCCATACTTCTTTCTCCTTTACTTTATCTTCCCTCATTTTCCCTCCCTTACACACCCTCTGTTCCGTACTACCCTCCCATCACTCCTCCTCTTCTAACTTCCCCTACTTCCCCTACTTCTCACCCTCACTTCGACTCACTTTCCCTACTTACTACCCCACTTTCCCTCCCAGGAAAAAGTATAAGCACTAAAAAAATGGTTAAATTTTTATCTAGAAAGAAAAATTTTCGACTACGAAAATCAATGTTCTACCAAAAACGACGAATTTTCAAAAAATACATGAATTTCCTACCGAATAGAGAAATCTTCAAATACGTAGTTTAATTTTTGAGCAAATAGTTGAATTTTCAACTAAAAATAAGAATTTTCAACAGAAAAGTTAATTTACAAACAAATCACTTGGAATAGTTGATATTGAAACCAGACAAGATTTGAATTTGGAACAAAAAACAGTTGAATTCAACCAAAAAATACGACATTTATAACTCAATAGTTATATCCTCAACAATACAAAAAAAATCATTTTTCAACAAAATACATTTTTAACAAAATATTTGAATTTTCATCTACAAAAAAATAAATTTTTAATTAATAATAATGGATTTTAATCAAGAATGGAATGATTACATTTTCAGTAAGAAGAAAAATATTTCTTAACCAAGAAAAAACAAATTTTTAACTAAATAGTTAAATTTTTAACTAAAACAGACTAATTTTCAACAAAAGTTGAATTTTCAACTAGAAAGAAAGAATTTTCAAATTGAATAATCAATTTTCAACTCGAAATAGAATAGTTACATTAAATATATTTTTTTTAATTAACTCTCAACCAAAAAAAACTAATTTTAAACAAATAATGATAGTTGAATTTTGAACTAAAAAGATGAATTTCAAACCAAAAATGGAATAGTTAAGTTGTCAGTCAAATCATTAATTTTTAAACAAGAATGAAACAAACTTTAAAAAAATTAGTGAAATTTTCAAGCAAATAGTAGAAGCGTGTGGATTTTCGACCAAGAATATAATAGTAAGATTTTAAATTAAAAATAATTAATTTTCAACCAAAATTAGTCAGATCTTCTTATTGGTTTCTATTATTTCAGTTCAGACTCAAGCGAAATAAACGATAAAAAGGAGAAAAAGAAGTTTCTTGAAAACAGGGTAAAAGATGATTTCTCAAAAAAAGGGTAAAAGATGGTAGTAGGGGAGAGAGTGTAAAGTCTGAAATACAAAAGTGATTTTCAAACTTGTTATATTATTACTGTACCGTTTTAGGACCGTTTTTCGCCAAACACGAAAACTGTTCAAATTTATCATCTTGAAACGTACTAAATATAATCTAAGATCGTAACGTTACTTTCACTGACACATCCTTTCCCCTGATAGTAACCGTAGTTTTTGGCGTGACCCCCTCCCCCTTCAAATTGGTAACGTAGGTAATGGACGGCCCCTAAGGGTTTCAGCACGGGGCTACTACTACTACTTCCCTTCACAGCATCTCCCCTTACTTTCCATACTCCACCTAAATTCCGCTGCTTTCCCTACTTCCTGCCCTCACTTCAACTCACTTTTCCATGAACATACTTTTCAACTAGAAAAGATCAATTTTCAATTGAAAAAAAAAAAACTTGAAACAAAATAGCTGAATTATCAACCAAAAAGATGATTTTTTTAACCATGATGATTAGCTTTCTACAAAATAAGACAACATTTTAACAAACGACATGAATTTTCAACCAAATAGTTGAATTTAAACTAGAACGAAGAAGTTTTAAACCAAATAGTTAAATTTCTAACCAACAAGATTGATTTTTCACCAAGAAAAGTAATATTCTACCAAAAATGACGAATTCTTAACCAAATATTTGAATATTCAACCAAATAAAAGAATTTTTAACAAAAAAGCTCATTTACAAGCAAATAACATATAATAGTTGATATTTCAATCAAAAAAGATTTTAATTTAAAATGAAAACCGTTTGGTGAATGAAGGACCATTGTTTAAATCCAAACTATAAAAATATCATAGAATTGAACTTTCGTAATTAGATTCGGTTTTAAAATTGCGCACTCGATATGATCCTCAGATAACAAAGCAAACATTGTAACATTGCCGAGTATTGTCCCAGCTAAAAGGAATTCTTCCTTAGAGCGATTGATTTTCCTCGATAAATAATTCAGAATTCAAACCGTTAATATTTTATTGCCTGGAAGTTAAATTGAATCCACGACCCTCGTTCGAAACTTAAAAAAGTCGAACCTCGGAACGTAGATTGAATGTTTTATTTTTACGGTACCAATGCCTGGTTATATAGCGATCGTTGGGAGGGAAAATGGAATGGCATACCAACCGATGTTGCAAATTATCTTTTGATTTGAAGTATACTGCTAATGGCGTGAATACTTTTTGTTCGGGTGTTTCCGTTTCTTGCTGTTTCACTTGGCCTGAACGGGTTTTGTCAGAAAATTATTCCAGAATGGTTCAAATAATTAGTTATTTGATATTGGGAGAGTGGAGTAGTAAATCTTTATTGGGATACGTCATAAGGGTTGGAATCAGAAACATGTTTGAAATGCTTGCAAACATCCGATATCCAATTACCGGATTTCACCATCATTAATTATTCACGTAGAAAGAGGTTTTGTTGGGCTTTGGCTTCTAAAGGATTATTTAAAACTGCTTAGGAGAAGAACATGTTTTCGAGTTTAGTATATATATTCAGGAACTACATGAAGCGAGGAAGAGAGGTATAATCTCTCAATTAAGAATGTATTTTAATTAAAAGACCTCCGCAACCTTGATGAACCTTGATGAATTTTGAACGAGATTTTACAGGATTTTGCAAAAAACAATTTGGAATATTCTTACCAGAAGATGCTGCGTATGGATATTTTTATTAGCTTTCTTTTTTTGAATTCTGAATTATGTTCTAACATATAAGATTGAAAAAATACAAAGATGATATTCACTTATGATCTTGGTAAACATAATGAAAAGTGATGTCATTATTATCATACCATTAAGACAAGTTTCTTTCGAAGTACGACCGTGAAGCAAGGGATTTATATGGTAAGAGTAAGTAAGGGATGTGTAGGACGCGAGATTGACTTGAGATCAATCTAGAATTCACGTATATTACCTATATTAACTATTTTTTGGAAAAATTATTCGATTTTTGATTTGTTCAAAAGTTTTAATATTTGGTAGAAAATTATCTTCTTTGATGGAAATTAATATTTTTGGGTTCAAAATTCAACTGCTTTGTTGAAAATTCGTCCGTTTCGCTACAAATTTACACATTTTTGAAAATTTGTCGTTTTTGTTCAAAATTTATGTGTATTGATTGAAAATGAACTTCCTGCTTAAAAATTCACCTTTTTCCGGTTTGGAAGTTAACTGCTTTCTGAAAAAATTAGAATTTTTGGCTTGAAAACTTATTTATTCGGTTGAAGTTTCAACTATTTTTTTTTAATTCGTTCTTTTCGTTATATTTAATGTGCTGAAAATCCTTCTTTTCCGATTGTTAAAAAGTAACTTTTTAAATGGAAAATTTATTTATTTATTTTTCGTTAAAAACTTTGATCTTTTAGTTGAAAATTTTATTATCTTGGTAGAAATTAATCTTTTTATTTGATAAATTAAATATTTGAAAGAGAATAAAATTCTTCGTTAAAAAATAATACTTTGAGGTTGTAAATGCGACTTTTTGGTTTATAATAACTTTGCGGTTAGTTTAACTATTTTATAGAAAATGAACTTTTTTATTGAAAATTAATATTTTTGGGTTTAAAATTAAACTATTTTAGCAATAATTCATCTTTTTCGTTACAAAATTAAATAATTATGTTTAAAACTCATGTATTTTGTTTGAAATTCGCACTTTTCGCAGATCATTAATCTTCTTGGGGAAAATTTCATCTTTTTGTTTAAAATTTAACATTTTGCTTAAAAATTACTATTTCGTTAAAAAATATGTTTTTCGTTAAAAAGCAATTTTTTCATCCAAAACTTTACCCATTTCATTTTTGATTGAAGATGTATACTTGTAAGTTAAAAATTCAATCATTTAGCAGAACATTTTTTTTTTAGGTAGAAAATTAATCTACTTATTGTTAGTTGAAAAATCATCTCAGTAGGTTACAAATTTTACTATATGGAAAAAACTAAAGATCTATGTTCAAATCTATATTAATATATATATGTATGTATATATATATATCAATGTAGCAAGAAGGTGTCTAGATTGTACTTTCACAAAGTGATGACGCGGGGATGAGAGCGTGACCTGTTTCTGGAAAATTACCCATATAAGTCAAGGAAAAATCAATGAAGATGTAGTGATGTACAAATTGAAGATTTATTACTTCTAATCGGTACTTATTCAGTAGTTCCGTAGCGATAAGTCCATAATGAGGATATCTCTATCGAACCCTGTTGCATTATACATTAGGTTTATACCATTTATACTCCTAGATAAGAGATGGGCAGTTTAAACCGCTACAGAGATGTTTTGCCGAATTTTCATTTTCTTTATTTTACTACTTATTATTTATTTTACTTTATTCTGGGAGAATTATTTTTTGAATCGCGTTCCAATAAATATTAAATAAAAAGAACATTATATAATACAAGAGAATTTATTTGTATTTGGTTCAATTTGTGAGGACTACAAAAATGTACAGATATTGACCTATGGGACAGTCATCTTAAATGATAGATTATCCCGTATGTCAATATCGTATATGTTTACAGACTAAACACTTAAACAGTTCCAAGACCACCGCTACTGATCAGAAATTATCCAAAGCAGATGATAAGGATCTAATAATATCCTGGGGTAAATTCTATTGCACTATTGATGTGTCCTTCGGAGACGAAGATTGGTTCCAAGACCGTGGTTTATAATTTGAAAAAAAATGATTTGTAACATACATTTACTTCAAGAACACATATTTTAATCGGGAATCATCCACTTTAAACAAGGGTTTATTTTTTTAACACTATTCGGTGTAAGGATATTTTATAACGTCTCCTGCAAAATCGGTCTAAAACCTTTGAAATGAATTTAGAAAACGTGAATGAAAATATAACTCGAAGGATAACCTTTGAAATCCATGAAATATCTGGAAATCTCTTTAAATATCTTGAATTCTCTTGAAATTCTTAGGAATACCTTGAAATCTTCCAAAAAAACATGCATTCCTGAAACCCCCTCTCAAAAACGTTAAAATCTCTTGAAATTTTTGAAAACCTCTGAGGCCCCTTTAAGTATTTTGAAAGGACTCGAAACCTTTTGAAGCATCTTGAAATAGTTGAAATCTTTTGAAATCCTGTGAAATATTTTAAATATATGGAAACGCTTCAAAAGTCTTTGAATTTTAGAGAAACCAATTCTCCCAAAAGTCCCCGAAATTCGTTAAAAACCTTTGACTACCTTGGGTTCTCTCGTAACACTTTTGAGTTTCTGTGAATCCCTTGACATCTTTCAAATACCTCAAATTATCTCATTATTCCCTGAAATTTCTGAAACTTCTTCTTGAAAATATTTCTATTTCTTGAAATTCTGCAAATTTTTGAAAAGCCCTTGGTGTCCTTGAAATCTTCTAAAAACTTTTGTCATCCCTCAACAATTTGTCAAATCCCTCAAATTCTCACTGAAGTAATTTTGAATCCTAAGCAATTTTTGAAATTCTGTGAAATATTTTGAAATCCCTTAAAATATTTTGAGAACTCTGTAAATATTTTGAGATTCCCTAAAATTTTGTATATCCTGTAAAATCTTTGAAATCCTCTATAATAAGATCTGAAATACATTACGACGGAACTATTTTTTTGAGCTAAGGCTAAAGTGTCTTTCAATAATAAAATTTAAATGTAATACAATTTTGCATCTGATAAGCCTACGTCGAAGGCAAAATGTCAATATTATAGAAGGATATTGCAAAAAACGTTAAATTTCGATGTTTCTGAAAAACTGGAATAACTCTGGAAATATTGAACATTTTTAAAGTTCTTGAGCTCATTTTGAGGGTCAGTCTCTATATTTTTTAACTATATGTTCTAAGGATAATTTTAGAATTTTGTGTATTCTAATTTTACTTGTTAATTTTGCGAATTTAATTACCTTTCGTGCTCTCATGAGAAAAAACGTTTGTGTTTGTATTATAAAAATTAGGGCACTTTAGCAACAGGTCACAAAATAGGCGTGTGTTGATATTCTATAAAATCATACGGTATAGTTGTAAATCTGGCAAAATTCCATTGAATCCCTGGAAAACTATTGCAACAGAGCTTCTCATTCCTTAGTATTTTTTGACATAAATTAATTCGTACAAAATTCAGTAAAATTCAGTATGTTCTTTTGAAATCTCTTACAGTTTTCTCATTTTTTATGAAGTCTTTTGAAATTCTTTAAAATCTCTCAAAATCCCATGAAATCCTTGAAATTTGTTGAAATCTCTCAAAATCATCTGAAAGTCCGTGAAATCGTGTAAAATTCCATGAAATCTTTTGAAATTCATTTCAGTTCTTTGATTTACTAATCAATCGTTTGAAATTCCTCAAAATCTCTCTGAAATATTTTTAAATACATTGAAATTCCATAAACTCTTTCAATATTCCTTCATTCATTTGAAATAGTTTTGAATCTATTGAAAGCTTTTATAAACAGAACTACGGGTTTTTGATAGCTTTTATAAATTCAAGTAGGGTCTTTTAATATTTGATTCTTTTACTATCTAACACAAAACCAAGTGTCTGCCAAAAACGAACATTCATTCAAAAAACAATATTTTCAATCAGGATTCACCACAACACAATGAAGAAGTTGTCATATCCCACATATGCAATATCCATTGAAATATCAATATTAAAGTCTAGCATGTTCTTTATTTTCAAACTCTTCTGACCAAACAATATTGAACATTGCCATTTTCATCATCTTTTACGAATGATTCCTGATTAGAAACATCGATCTTAGCACCAATCTTTGTTTCGAAGACACATGTCTTTCGGTAAGATGAATATCCTACAGGTCAATTGTTCAGTCTCAATATCTATTTCTCTCGAACATATCAAAGAGTTTCATTGAATACGATACTCAGTCTCCTAATCTTCCTAAACCCCTTGAAGAACATCTATCATCTTGATCATTTCAAACCAACAAAAAAATACTTCAGATATCAATAGTTTCTCAAACCCCCTTTCACAAATTCATCTCTAACAAGCCACACCAGGCCTTATCTCTCCAGCCATAAACCCAACATTCGTATTCTGTGTAACGGATTAAAATTCGCGGTTTGGTCATCGATGACCGTGCGACCATAAATGCGACAGGGCTTTCAGCAGCAATACGCATTCCCGTTACTACCTATGTGTAGGTATATGTAGATATATGGACCAGTACCAGACCAACAGTACTGAGCATTGAGCACTGCCAGCAGAGCATTGGAGGTGGACGTATCCACATTGGTATGAGGACGAGCCTGCCAAACCCCTATATACTATACTATACTCTACTCGCAACGTTCTCTCTAGTTATTGATAAACGGGTGTGAGGCCCGCGGAGCGCATAAAACAAGGATACCCTGCACCTAACCTGAGCCGAAGCACCGGAATAATATGACTACGCGGTCCATGGGTGCTACGACCATGACTATGACTGCACGGACGTGCTTCGCACACTCCACTCTCCGTTTGTGTGAATGAGCCCTTCTGCCACGGCTCGTGGATCTTGGTAGGGGCAGCTTTTGATTTTGCGCACTGGGTCGGATCCACTACCCCCGAGGTGCTTTCCAACCCCCAAGAATAGGAGCAACAGAGAAATACCCTCGCGGAAAGGAGAGACGTGAAGCTTCACCCAGCCAGGGTGGGGGAAGCTGGATGCTGGCTGTACGGATACACGAATCTCCTGGTATCAGTGTGCATCGGAAACAACCCCTCTAAATAACATATCCCGTCCGTGCGATATGACTTTGACGCAACTACAGTGAAGTACTCGGCATAATTCACCCACGGGAAGACCTTTAGTTCTCACGAATTAAACTCGAGAAATCGGCACCGGTCAAGTACCCTCGTCCGGAGGCCTGATTTTGGATCCTGGTGTTCAGCTACTATAGGTACTCATCCTGCTTCGCCATGACGACTGCCTCGCGATCCTACACGTTCCTCGCGACTGGATCATCCAGGGAGCGATTCGAATCACACTTGAACGGTGAGTCGCTCGTCAGTCAAGATTTCTAGTTCCGATTCAAATTGTTCCTTAGGATGAACCTGTTCGGGTCAAGTTGATTGTCGAGATTTATTCTACAAGTGATAGTGTGTTTTCTATGGGTGATCCTGATTATAAATTTTTCAAGGACAGGTATTGTGGATAGTAGAAAAATAATATATGAAATATTGTTTCATATATTTTAATTTCAGTGGTTCTGAGATCATGAATATTGTCATTGTAGTTGAAAAAGTTTTTAAACGAAAAACATCAGGACTGTTTTGGTGTTTGTGTTCTTTCAATTCCTAATTGAAAATATTAGTCTTGAAATCAATCTCCTCTTCTGAAAGATTTTTGATTTTGTGTGAAATAGTAGGAAAGTGTATTCTGAGATCATATGGTTCAGAGACCACAAATGTAAATAGTGTAACCTAATCTTACTTTCCGGGGTTCGAAAAGATATTGTAATCATTTTTGAGGTGATTCCTGTTTAGAAATACTAGTCTTGGTATCAATTTCTGTTGTCGGGATACTCTAATTATATTTAATTTTCCTTAAGAAGTACTTTTATTCTCGACAGAAACAAAACCTAGATTAGAGTTCTCTTCTCAGCAAGGTTCTTTTCTTTATTTCAAAGGTTTCCTAACGCCTTTGCAAAAGTTTTTGAATCCTTCCACCCATAGAAATGGGTACAGGAAATTAGCAGTTGAAGAATTGTGTTAAAGTCAAGCCTTTATCCATACTGAATTTACTCAAGCCAAGGAGCTTAATTAATAATAAAACAAACATATCATCAAATTTAAGATCCCTGAAATGCAGGAAAATGTAGCTAAAGTGCAGAAATCATAAAAGGGCTGTTGACCTCTTCCCCAAGAAAAAAGGCATTTTCCCCATTATATCCATCCACATAAGCTCCTTTCGCAAGCCGGGAAGGTATATTATAAGAAAAAGAATGTAACCCTCACATCATACATAATGACCCTAAGCCGCAGATTTTTTTTAAAAAGCAATATCTCCACAGGCACCCTTCATAAATAATGTGAGAAAAGGAAATAATAACCAGAACCCCGGCTGGTTCGACGCTGTGTAAATAATCGTGTCTCGACCTACCCGGTGGGTGGTCGGAAAAATTTCGCCGAGAGTTTCACCTCGAAGACTGATCAAACCGTCGGGGGTGGTTGTACCTTCTTCGATGGGAGTGACAAATGAAACGAAAAGAAAGAGAAATTCCCGTCAGATTTGGGGAGACACATCGACAAGCGTGTTCTAAATCGAGGAGTCGACTAAGAGAAATAAATGAATTTCCCACCTTCAAGACTCTCCTCTCGAGAATCATTATTGCAGTTTTTTATGATATCGCAATGCGGCACAACCGACCCGCCGTTTTTCCCTTCTACGAGGGCCGTTAAGTAAATGTATCCCGAGGAACGGTGACGTCGTAAATCTAAAAAAGTACGCATTAAAATTCTTCTCTTGAAAATACTCACTCCCTCTCGAAAACCTTCGCTTGGGGCAAAGGTCTCGCGTTTTCGCGGCAGATCGACTTCCTCTTTTTGAGAAACGGAAAATGTGTGAAAAGAGATGGAGAAAAATAAATGAATGAGCTACATTCCCAAAGAACATGAGGGAGATTCTTAAGAACGAGAATTCCGAAATGAATGCTTCACACACGACCCAACATCGACCCCCACGAGACATACGTTATACACGACATTTCGCCACCCTTACAATCACTTACCCCAACCCTGATGGGCGGACCGCTACCCTTTGCGAGTCAATTATTCGATTAGGGTCTAATTCCGCGCGAAGAGCCTTTTGAATAAGATTAAGAAAAAGGGGTTCTGTCAGAAATATCAAGCTTATAAGGGATTCAGTTTCAGTTGTTCTGTATTTGGAATCAAGACTATTTTTATAGATTTTCAGGGTAGCCGCTGGACCGGGAAACAGGGAAAGAACCTGGAATTTTTAGAGACCGGGAATTTCACAAATTTTAATTATGAATTATGAATTCATTCAGCTAAAAATGCTTAATTCTAAAATCTTTTACTTAAAAAACTTGCCATTTTAGGTCTTCATTTTTAAGCGAATATTTTCGGTTTGAAGAATTTTAAAATTCAGTTTTAAACACTCGAACAATTGAAAACAATACAAAAAATATAAATCAATTAATATTTTATAAATTAAAATGTAGCTCACGTATTAAAATTCGAACTATTTCAATTCGAAAGCCCTAATAGTTAAACAAATGTAAAGTCCGATTAAAACTTTATAAATGATATATAATTTTAAAATAGTTTCAAATTAATAGATTTATGATTAAATTCTTTCATTCAATTTCAAATCCTAATATATTTTTTAACACTTAGAAATACTTTGCTATTTATTTAAAATTGGCAATTATAAATCAAATATTCAAAACTGAAAAATTTGACACTGCAAGATTTAATTTTTAATTTATAAGTGAAAGTTTGGAATATTCACGTATAAATAATAATTAAACAATCAATACTTTTGAATGATATACAATTGAAATGATTTAGCTTCTAATATAAAAGTGACAAGTTGAAGATTATTTTAATTGTTCAAGTTTTGATGTTTCTAACTTAAAATGTCTTCAAAATTATATCATTTTCAACACTCACAAATTGATTCATTCGTCAATTGGAGCATTGGAAATTATAAAGTGCATTTCTATTTTTTAGCCAGAAATATTTCAACTGTTCAACTCATAAGAATTTCAAATTCCAAATTTTCCAATTTAACAGCATCTGATGTGGAATTTTTAAATTGAAATTTGTTAGAACTGCAAAAATTTTTAGAGAACACTGAAACTAAATATAATTAATTACAACAAAAATTGAAGGAAAGTGAAACTTTTATAAATCATTCAGACGAATGTTGTTCATCTTTGTACATTTATTGCAGGCTCTGTCCCGACATCGGCTGAATTCGTTTTTTCATGGATACCAAAATAATGCGTTTTTCAGATTCTAATAAGGGCCAGAGAATCGAAAATCATGAAAATAAATTTAATCAAATAACCTGAACGAAAAACCTAACATCATTTAATCTGCTGTCAATCGTTAAACTTTATTGTAGTTGTAATATTCAATGAAAACGTACCAGAATGGACCGTTTTTGCATGAAAATATTTGTTGTTTTTTTCGAAAAAGTAACAACTTTCCAGACGCAAAATCCAGTTTTGACTACTATAGATGAAAGAATGTTTAGCTTTTCGGGTCTAAGTTTTTTAATCTTAATGACTTCGAAAAAATTGTATGAACCGGGAAAACCGGGAAATTACCAGGAATTTTTTCCCTTGATTAAAACGGCCACCTTGATTTTGACACTTTGACTTCTGGTGGTAGAATAAATGAAATTTGCATGTTTATTTTATTATAAACAATCAAGCTGTCAAAAAATATACTTGATTCCATATACAGAATGAATAAAACCTGATTCTTTATACAGACTCGGCCGAACTTGATTCAAAAATACGTTAAGGGATTCTGTTGAATTTCAAAGAATTTCTAAAAATTGTATAGGGTTTGTAAGAAATTTCCAAAGACGGATACAAAATTTTCAGAGGTTTTAAAGAGACTTGGAAAGAGCTCAAAATATTCAGAGAGATCGAACTTTGGCAAGCTGATTTTCACCATTATTTCCCTTTTTTACATCAAAATAATGTCGGAGAAAGCTAGGCGGGGTCATATTCTTGAGTTACGCGGAAAAATTTTGTATTCAAATATTGGTAACAGAAAGATAGAATGATATATTTAAATAAGAAAGTCTTCCGCCAGACTCTAGAACAGATGTCCTGAATGCATTCTAAGAAATACTATAAAATTTGATAGAAATCTTAAGAATCTATGGCGTTAAAAAATGTATCAATTTTTTTAAAATTTATAAAATTAAACAATCTTAACAAATTTGACTGCAAATACTTGAAATTCTAAAGATAAAAATAAAGAAATATCAATTCAAAACTTATTAAACAATTTATGCATAAAGTTTTAATGCAAAAGCTTTGGAGATTAAACAAGTTTCAAGTTTGAGGCCACAAAAAATGAAAATATTTAAATAAATAGTTCACATCCCTATTTTATGGCTTTTTAATAATAAGCTTTGAAAATTTTGTGATTTACTTACGATATGGCTTCATTATTTTTTTATTATTATTAATAAAATGTTGGAATTATATGGATATTTCCTTTTCTGTGAAAATTAAAATAGAATATTTTGTATTCTGTATTTATGACAGAAGAAACATGGGACCCGGGTTCCGTCCTTACTCGAAGCAAATGAGGCTTAATCCTCTTAATCATGGTGGAAGCTTATATTCCTGTTTATATGAGCCCTCAGAACGAGTCCTTTGCCTCACTATGCTTTATACTGTTGGAGAGAAATGCGACGCAAGTGTAAAATTTTTGAGTTGAAGAAACATGCTTAATAATAAAGCATTTTTATTAATGGCAAAAATTATTATGTACTTGATATTATTCTCGATTAATTACCAGGACTTCAAAAAAAATTCAAA
Organism: Andricus quercusramuli; assembly: GCA_932178445.1. Taxonomy (NCBI): domain Eukaryota; kingdom Metazoa; phylum Arthropoda; class Insecta; order Hymenoptera; family Cynipidae; genus Andricus; species Andricus quercusramuli. Next base: position 282,701 of record CAKNXH010001964.1, read on the forward strand.
AAGATTTTTATTTTCGAAAGGTTTGATCATTTATAATTCACTCAAAATTATTCTAATAAGAATGAAAATGCTGTAATTTCAACATTGTTAAAAGCATAATACAAATGTCAACTTTTCATGTTGCTCAAGTTCAAAAAATATATAATATTTACAGAACTTTTTTATTTTCTCACTTCCAATTTGAGGAAAAAAGTCTCCATCATTTTAACTTGGCTGCTTTTATAAATGATATTTCAAAGTTGAAATATTGAATTAAAGTTCCAGTATGCAAGTTCGTGGTTTGAAGTGATTTAAATTAAAAAATCTGCAAATGAAATTCTATTTGTACATATTTTTATAGCCTTTCATTGGTGGTTTAAAAAATTATCTTTTCTAAGAAATTAAAATTCTGGAAACCTAAAATTGAGACTTTTTATGAAATTTATTATGAAAAATGTAATCGCATTTATTATTTACTTATAAAAAGAATAGTATATTATGCGACATGTGCGTAAAATGCGTTTTTACACATGCGATCACAACAAGTGGGTAAATCGCATGCCCATGTTGCACACGATATTTATCTACACATTGTGCTTAAAAATGCGTCTTTATTCATCCATACAAGTGCGTAAAACGTGCATATGCGTGCGTAAAAATAAGCCGTTTTACGCACTCATATGGGTGTGTAAAAACGCATTTCACGCTTACTGTGTCAAAAAAATCATTAAGATTGTGATTTAAAAATGACTTACATTTTTATTGGAAATTTGAGCTAGAATTATTAAAGAATAAAATAAATTTCAAGAAACCTTTATTTAAAAATTGATATTCATGTACGATTTTATGCCTATAATTTCTTCGTGAAAAAGCTTCAATTTGCACTGTGTAAGATTAGTCTTAATGCATTTTACAGTCCACAATAGCTGTTGATTGGAACGGAACCTGAGGTCGAAAAGCGGATTACTCCATTTCACTTTCCCTTTTGTAAAAAACAAACAAAAAAAACGAGACAATAAACTTTCCGCCCTGTGTTTCGCTTCACGAGGCACCGTTCTTCCGCAAGTTTTCCCGGAGTAAACATACTAGAGATGACATTTTTTAAAAGTGATAAAATATCTATATAAAAATATCCAGAGCATTAAATGCGTTATTTAAAATAATAATATTTCATGAAATTGATAAAATTAGACAACAGTAAATTAAATTACAACTTAATCAACTGAGGTAATACAATTTAATGTTAGAAGTATATTTATGGTTTTAGTACATTCATATTTCGGTGATTCTTACTTTGGTAAAAAGTTAATATCGACTCTAATGTGATATTGGCTAAATTGCATTCATATGAATCTCGCCAACTTTTTTGCTCGGTTGAACCCTCTGTAATGTAGATTGCAGAATGAGCAACGAACTGTGCGTAATTTCAGAGACCACTGAAATGAATTGACTGGCCACTCTTTTTCCAGCATTAAATATTTACAGTTCTTATTAACTGACATCAAATGCAGCCAACCGATTAAAAAACTTTTATTTCATTCTGATTACTCATCAAGCTGTGAAAATAGATTTTTTTGGGCTATTTGATTTATATTATAGGGTTTTAAACTCCTAAACTCTACAATTATAAAAAAGTTTTATATAATATTTTGAAATTATTGAAATCTGGGGATTTTAGAAATAAATTTCAAAGATTTAAATCAGCGAAACTCCACTTTAGAATGTCTTCCGTTTACTGGACATGAAGAAGATAAAAAAATGTGAAATCTTCGAACTTGAATGTTTGCTCACAAAAAATATTAATATTGAAAATACACGGAATTAGAAAAATATTAAAGATAGAATAGATTATTAAATAAATATGAATAAAATAGAAATATTAAATTTTATGACTTTAAAAGTCAAAGTTCAAAATTTTAAACACATTAAATATCAATATTATTGATCTTAGAAATGTTGAAATATTAAGCGTATTCATTATTTATCTTCAAAGAAAGAAAGAATTGGCTAAAGATGGAAAAGTTTCGCAGAGTCCTGGTAGCTGCTCTTTTGATTGAAAAGCAGAGACTTCTAAAATCTGGAGAAGCCGAGAATAATACTTTTATTTCACACGAGGGAAGAAGTTTTTCTTTAAAGCTTTGTCTAGTTTTCTCCAAAGTTGGACCATTTCCTTTCTTGAATTTCATGTCTGGAGAGTATTTCTTGTTGCCCTTGAGGTACACTTTAATTAACTTGATTTAATAACGTTTCATGATAAACTGGTTCCAATTTCATCATAACGTTTCTCTTTCGAGGTCCAAATTCAGAATCTAAACGCGACAGTAGTAATAACTAACATGCCTCAACCAACTGAGCTCTACAAAAGTGAAATGCGAGGGACCCACCTTTCGTAAATCAAAACTTTCAGAACATAAACTGCATGAAATATGCACTTCTCTGCAGAGAAACGATCAAAGGGCGAGAACTCACTTCGTGTAAAAACGGAATAATATTACTGTATAATCAAAATTGATGAAAGCTGTCTCGAAAATATATCTGAATATATTTGAATGCTTTGAAAGTTTATCACTTGATGCAATTAAATTTGATGCATATTATAAACTGATAATTTGTTTTCATTCACATTTTGATTATTCGTGATTTGAAATATTATTGTAGTAGGGTGTTTAAAATACTTTTTCTCTTCAATTTTCATGCATATCGCCCATAAATTTGTTTGAATCCACAAAAATGTAAATGCGTGTTTTTAAAATGTTTTTAAGGTTCTGCGAGCCCCATAGAGCACAGACTTGCTTTTATTTAATTTTGTAATTGATTCTCTTCATTTCAAGCCTTGAAACACTAATTATATGTGAAGACGGACAATAAACTACTTTCGAATTAAAAAATGGTCACAAAAATTAATAATTGCAGCTTTTGAATAAAAAATACATGCCCACTGCGCGGGCACATTTTCGTCGCGTGCGGCAAGCCTAGTTGCAAATATTACAGAACTAGCAAAACCTCTACTTTGAAGGATATTATTAAAACTGTTCTGATTTCAGATTAAAAAGAACATTAATTTACTTCTTATATAATCGAAAGATTTTTTATTCTGTTGCATTTTTGATTTTCCAGAAAGTGTTATCATGATATTAAAACAAAACAAAGTATAAAAGGGTGGCTTTTCCAGCTCCCATGGGATCATCGAAAATATTTGTTCTCCGCCCACCGAATTTCGGTGAACCTAGACATGGCCAACACAAAAACTTGTCAAAAAAATGTCTCATGTGCATTTATAAATATTTTTGAGATGAACAATTTTCAACCCTATCATTTATTTCATAACACGCATAGTTTTCCTGGAAAATGGAATCTTTTATTTTTTTTAAATACATCAGCTTAGAGTAAATTTGTGATATATATAAAGTTAAAAAAAGGATTGAGCAACTACCGCAGGGTCCCACGGGGGGCAACTGCCATCTGAAAATGACACCGGCTCACAGTAGAACCGCGGTAAATCACACCTATGGCCACGTCTCACGACCGTGAGATGAGTTAGTTATTGGGTTATTACATTATAACGCTGTATATAAGTTTCTAACTCTGCTTCAATTCTAATTATTCTAGTTTATGATTTTTAGATTAATAAATGAGAAGAGAAATTGGGAATTAAGCAGAATTATACATTAGGATTGATACGTGGCCCTGCTTTCACATATACAAAAATAATTATAATTGACAAAAAATAATATTATCGAGTTTATAAATCGTTTTTATAAAGAATGCTAAGTATAAAAAAAGATTTATTTAACTTGAACGAAATCTATAATTGATTTGAAATAATAATATTCAATGTAAAAAAGAACTTTACTTAATTTAAACAAGAGATTTATTTAAACTATCTAAAAATGTGTTCAATCCAAACTAATAAGGACAAGCAACAAATTTCTTTGAATCAAACAAACATTTGTTTCGCCCTATACAAAAGAAATATTTTGTTTAATTGAAACAAATATTTTCCTCGGTGTAGGATGAGAATTTAAGAACCTTAATTATAACACCAAATTATAATCCACCTTGTCTACGCTCATATGTAAAATCCAGCTGTACGCCGCTGCGAGTAATTTTCATACCTTGTCCTTTGCTGTTATTAAAGTAAACTTTAGCAATTAATCTCTGCATTATAAGTTAAGATTAATGTCAGAACAATATCGCTTGCCTTGTCAAAACTTTTGTACAGACGAAACTCCCCTGCTTGGGTGTAATCCCGATCCCGGAAGCGATTTCAGACTTTATTTCCGTTCCCTTAAGAAAATACGAAACACAATTTCTGATTGGCTTATATTTCTATACCCAGTCCATTAATCCACCTGTCCCAAGTTTCTTTTATTTCCTCTTGTTTGTGGTAGCACATTTCTGATCATATTTTTAAAATAAATTCGGCTTTCATCTTGCTTCAAATATTGCAATACAATAGTTATTCTTAACAGTCGAGAAAATTTCATAAACAAATGAATAACTCGGCAATTCTTCAACAAATTTTTGTTTCGAACTAGTACTTCCAACTGGCACCGAGGTTGAAATTTTGGTCTTGAAGTCCAAATTATTAAAAATTCTTTTATATTATCCCGTAGGGAAACTGGTAAATAGAATTTCTAAGTCGCTTACATATTTTCAGCAAATCCATTATTCCACCCGTCCCAATTTCATTTATTCTTTCTTTTTTTCTGGTAGCACAACCAAATAGTAGAATTTTCGACCAAGAAGGCTGCATTCTCAATCAATATGTACTAGTTGATATTTCAACCAAGAAAATATTTTCATTTCCAATCAGAAACACTTAAATTTTTAAACTAATGAAGATAAGTTTTCAACCAAGTATGGAATAATTAAATTATAAATGAAAAAAAAATGATTTAAAAACAAGAAGCGAATTTTCTACAAAACAGTTGAATTTTCTACTAAATAGTTGTATTTTTGAGCCAAAAAGACAAATATTCTACAAAAGATTCGAATTTTCAGCACAAAAATATAAATTAGTAACCAAAAAGTTAATTTTCAGGCTGTCTCTAGAAGTGCCGAAAAATTGGGACAACTAGCCCAGCTCATGAAAAATATTGGACGAGTCATCCCGAATTTCGGGACGACGAGACACTTCGTAATGTTTACACAATAGTCAAAATCTTAAGCAATTAGTTCAATTTTCATTTACGAAAATTAATTTTTAACAAACAAAAAAAACAATTTTTAATAAATTAGTACAATGTTTAACCGAAGAGATGAATTTTGAACGAAGATAGACAATATCTCATCATAATACATAACATTTTAACCAAATAGTTCAATTTTCAACCAAGAAGAATGACTTTCTAATAAAAAACATAAATTTTCAACAAAATACATTAATTTTCAAACGAATAGTTGAATCTTCACACAAAAGGATTAATTATCTACAAAAAAAAGATGTTTTAAGAAAGTATAGTTAAACATTCAATCAAAGGTTGCGCTCGCTTTCACATTTTTCATGTTAATTCAATGACGGAAAATAATTCGGTCTCACTGATGTGGTCTCTCGGTCCCTATTTATTGAAAATACTTTTAATAGGGCTCAATCGGCAGGAAATTTAATAAGCCTTATAACCTTTTTTTGAAATCTGTCTAACCTAGTTTCTCGCTGAGATACCAGCGAAAATTTCTGTCAATTCTGGCTGGTACTGTAAAATATTAATATATTAGCATTTCACTAATGAAATAGTAAAAAAATAACAAATTTATTTTACGCAACTCAGTTTGTGAGAATCATAACTAATTCTTCAGTGATTTCAGTTACTAATCAATTAGTGCATTTTTTTAAGATTGTTTTTAATATTAAACGGTCTTCGTGATGTTTAAGCGGTGCGTGCCATTGTATTTTATCGAATTTCGTTGTGGTTCTGTGTGCAGAAGCATCAAAGGAATTATTTTCGACTTTACTATATAGTAAAATAAAGTAGATTGAGTGTGTAAATAAATTTTGTTTTTCTATTTTTAAGCAGAAATTTGTGTTGTCGGAAGTGACATAGTGTGATCCAGGATTATGTAGTTTTATAATAATGTACTTTGAGTAAGAGAATAATTTAGACTCAAAAAAGTATGAAAAACTCTAGTTTGTGTACAGATTTCTCACATTATAAAGTAAATCCTAGTACATGTATCTATGAAAACCGATAAAACTTATTACATTAGTTAGAACTTCAATTCACTCAAATTTTGGAAACCAAAATTGAATTATATTTGAAAATCATCCATATAATTATGTATTCTTAGTAGTTAAAAATACTCAGATGCTTAAAAGATTTCTTGAAACGAGTAGTTGCTGGAAAGCTATTTTCCAGCGTTTCCTATGAAATTAAAATTTTCACATTCTCATCAGAGAAGGTATTAGACTTGTGTAAAATTTGCCCCCCCCCCCCCCTCCGTTTTTGTCAAGAACGTGTATGTGTGTATGTATGTATGTATATTTTTAGTCTGTCAGCACGATCACTTTTAAAAGAATCGACAGATTGGATTGGGCTTTAGTATACTCTTCAAGTGTCCTAAAATGAAACTTTTGTTATAAAAATTTTCTTAGAACCACTTCACGCTACGATGCGTATTTTTGGTTCAAATCGTAAAAATTAACATTAGAAATAAAAAAATTAAATATATGGAAAAACGACACAAGTTGCACTAAAATGTTTAATAACAAAATGTTTTTTTATAGGATGCGCACTTCTTGAAATTATAAAAAGAAGACATTGAAAATACGTTTGTTTCAATATCAATGCATATTATGGTTTTGATTAATATAAATTTACGAAATGATACATTTTTCAGGGTAGTTGAGGATAACATTTAATGCAAAATAAAAAACAAATATCTAAATTAGCAATTCCAGGCTGAGGTACAGAAATAAATATAATATACATTTGATATAATAGTGTTGAACCTAATGTAGAAAAGTTCGCATTTTCGAGAAAATCGAGTGCGAAGCACGACACATGCCATGAGAATGTGTTCATTAAAGCCGAAGAAGCTTTAACAAAAGAGAATTCACAATCACCGAATTACAGTTGTCGATGCTTTGATCTTTAACTTTAACTTTAAAAAGTCTGTGCAAAAATATGGGAGAAGTGCAGAGAACGTATTTTTAGGAGATTGTACATATAATAAATGTCCTTATTATTCAAAGAGTTTGTGTTTTAAATTTGAAACACGAAATTTCGTCATTTTTTATTTGAAGTTCCGCACTTTGACTTTACAACCTTTATTTTCTGATAAATTCTGAGTTAAACTTCGATCAGTTTTTACAGTTTGAATGATACGAACACGTTACCTATAAAAAAGTTACCGCGTATGTGGTGAGTATGGCCGAGTGGCACATCAAATTTCGATATTATTCGAACAATATGTAGAGTGAACGTAAAAATCTTAAAAAATAGTGCAATTTTTTCGCGCCCTATTCGGCAATGTATCTACATTTTTATTTTTTCCTCACTTTATTTGAAATCATTAAAAAAGTTTTACCGAATTCGGTAACACGAAAATCATACAATGCACATTTTGCAAAATGTTGTTAACCATACGAAAAATTAACATTCCTATGCTTATGCCAAAGCTTACACAGGAATACAATTATTTTATTTATATTTTTTTGACATTTTTTAAAGTTATTACATATACGTGTCCTTTTTTAAAGTATGAGTGTTAACGAGTAGAAACAAAACTTCTTTCAAATAAATTTCCTAATTTGTGTGTACAAATTTGTTTTAGAAGCCATGTTACCAAGCGGAAATTTGAGCTACATTTTAATCTTCCACTTCTAAATGGAAGCCACTAAAATTTTAAAACATTCTAAAATATACTTCGATGTAAGTACTCTATTTTAGTAAATTAAAAAAATCTTTTATATAGAGGAAATGGGGAAAACGGCTGGGAATCAAATTTCAAAACATTTTTGCAACGATTCTGATACTATTACGATATGATTAATGAAGTAACATTCATTTTTTTAGTTGGAATATTAGGTACTACAGTAAGCACTATATTGCGTAGACAAAAAGCCGTTCATAATAAAATATCTCCAACTTTTGTTTTTTAGTGATTCGAAACCTGAAAATATCTTACGTAAAACCAATGGCATTATCTACGCGGTGTATCTCGACTCGGTAAGAGTCCAGATGTTCAGCCGTATCGAGTGCGGATAGCACTCGGATGGGTGATCATCTGCGTTGTGTACGCTCAGGTTGCGTATTCGCTGCGTTTCATTTAATAACGAGCTGGAGATTTGACGCCGTGGATGATATGTAGGGGACGGTGGGGAGTTGTGGGCCGTGGGGAGTCGTGGGCCTCCTCAATCTCCGCTATGTTGTGGGTGGTAGGACTGCTTTAACCACTGCCAAAAGACTCTTTTTGTGTGAGCTCACTTTGTGAACTCGACTCATAGTCTCAACACGCGTAGTTAGTATTTTGACATTGTTGATTAGAGAAACCAAAATAAAAGTTTGTTCACAACTCAAGTGGTTGATATTCGAAGTCCCGTTTTGTAGCATATTTCAAAGGTAAATTAGTGCAAAATATTCCTTGAGCAATTGGCTTTAAATTCAATCAAACAATTTCGGTAAAACATTCATTGTGTGTATGGCAATTCGGTCATTTCAAAAATTTCGGCTGTGAGGATTTATGGTCCACCATTAGTGGGGAGTCGTGGGCCAAACGTTCTTAATGCGTATTTCAATTTTTTTAGTGAAACTTCTTTTCTCTTGTTCTGAAAAGTGAGGTTAGAGTGAATTTAGAATGTCAATTGTGTTAGATATCATCGATACCTTTACTTCATACATTAAAGAGTTATCCTTTGAACGTATTAAATGTGCCAGCATGAGGACCGGATATTACACTTGCATACATTGTGAATCAGAATATTTTTTTTCATTTTTTAAAAATCATTAATTTTTATTTAGTGCAACTTTAATAAACATAAACTACTGGAATATGCCATTTTCTTTTATTTCTTGTCATGGCCCACAACTCCCCACCAAAATCACAAATATCGATTTCTATAAGATTTACGTAATCCTAAATATTTCTCGCGCATTAACGAATTTTATTAAGTGTGGTCTCCAGTTGATGTATTGAGAAGTTTACTACAAATACCAGTTCATACATTGACAATTTATCGATGTTCAGAGAAGTTATGTCATTAAAACAAAGCGTGGCCCACAACTCCCCACTCTCCCCTACATTCGATAATATGACACATCGAATGCCCACCTTCAAACTCGACAATGGGAAAATCGCCTGAACTCGTGAAATGGTTTTCTGCAGTTTTCCTCTCTCTCCTGGCCAAACGTGCAGGTGAATGCGAGTACTTCTAATAAAGTTGTCGGACGCGGCCGCTGGTTATCACTGATTGTGATTATATTCATACAGTGATTCTAAGCCCAACTTAGCAGAGAAAAAATTTTTACAGACCGTGAAGCAGAGTCGTCTGGCGGTACCCTCACAGCTTGCTTTCGGCGGGATATCTCATTAACTTCCAGGATATTCTAGGCATTTGCCATGTAATCCTAGGGATATTTGGAATAATATCCTATAATCGGAAATCTCGATATCCCTGGAATGTCCCAAGGATATCTTAGAATATCCGCAGCATATCCCATTAATGTCCCAATTTTATATGCCAAGAATGTTCTCAAGATATCACGATTTTATAATGAAGTATATGCCTGAAAATTCAGATATATCTACCGCTAATTAAATGTAAATTTAATCGTATCAATAAAATATCAAATCATTTAACAATATTCAGTATTTTCCGGAGATTTTGTACAAGATACAACATTATAAATTACAATAATAGTAGAGTCCCCTCTAAAGTCACTTCCAGGTAAATTCCCTCCTGGTTGTCAGTGTGCGAAACCTGTCGCGAAATAATAAGTGATGCTTAAACAAAAGTGAAAATTTCTTGAAAATGCGTGCCAGATTATAATCTATTCTCATTCATACTATTTAAAACAACGCGGTAAATATTATAATTTTATTGCTTTTCATCATAAAAACTGACTCTGCTGTTATACTGATAGTGAAAAGTGCGATATATCTAACAGTGCAATTTAGAGCTTACAGATACAATAACAGCCAGCTTTAGAATTTCCAGAAAGTGGCTTTTTTTTTATTTTAAGTAGGCAGTTATCGGTTGCGAAAATGATTCGTGGAAATAATTTTTTTATAATTATACTGAGATAGAATTTGAAACAAACCGAATATTCGAGATGTGTATAGAGCAGTTTTTTGTCAAATGGATGTTTGTGAATCTTTGCAAGCATCCTACATGTCTTAATTAATATGTACTTCAGAAATATTGCATTCCATTGCCGAAATTGTGTATATCCCGCACAGGACAATGAGTGGATATCGTATGGGGCGGAAATGTCGATATCCTTGGAATATGCCACAGATATCCCGGGAGATTTTTGGATCATTTTTCAGGATATCCCATATCCTGCCGAGATATCCTACGGATATGCCAATGATATCATTTTCTTGTGAGGGTATACATATTTATGCTAAAGGACTTAAGTGATAATTTAGCAGTAAAGAAGACCCGTGTATAGGCCTCTGTTTCACCGGGTTTTCAAAATAAAGACAGTACAATAGATTTTACCGCAGTGCTAGGGTTCTTAAATGAGCCAGCCTGAAAATTCATAAATAATAATCTTACGTGAGAAATGGTTTTAACCCTATATAAGATAGCATAGAAAAATCGCTTACCTATCCCCCTCCCAAAAGACTACGTAATTTCTGCACGGCCCCTTTCTCATAAAATTGTTGATTTTTGCCTCGTTCGTCACGGACTCACGGGAACGTGAGTTAGATGTAAATGAAAAAAGCCATGGGGCGTATCACCGAGAACTTAATTAATTAAAACCCGCTGTGTAAACTCTGGTTGAAACGATTGTTGTTTTTAATTTCTCTCGTGGACAAAATAGTGCCAACGGAGCAAAGTACATTTCTCTCCGATATGGAAGCAAAATAGAAATGCCTTTTGAACGGATAAATGTTGTCGATTTGGAAGGAAAGGTGATTTGAGTGGATAAATAATTTTGGCGCGTACATAAAATTCAATAATAGCGAGGCCTTCATTAGCTGAGTGTAATTAATATGCCCGACGTATCGGGAGCTGCAGTGCGTTAATAGGGTCCAGACTGAAGGTTTTATTTACGAGCAGCCGTTGCACGTTACATTGACGAACTTTTGGAAATGGGATCCGCGAGCGTGACTCGATCACTAATTTGATATCACTTGCACTCTGATGCGTTTCGGCTCATCGAAAAAAGAATTAACTCTTCGAGCGTTGATATCCATCAATAACTGTCCGCACTTCCCCTTCCAATATTTTTTCTCTAATGTACATATTACATTAGGGTGGTCCAAAAAAAACCAAAGGTTGACTTTCCATTGGGATAATAGCTCATTTTGTGAGGATCCCAAAAAAAGTTAATACTATTTGCTTTCGATCAGAAAACATTTAGGGGTCCCGCCCACTCCACAGTACGCTAGGAGACCCGATTTCATGGCCAAAAGTCGAATTATCAACTTCAAACATTTTTGAAAAGAATTCTGTCATTGTAGTCAGTGATGATTGAGGTATCTCTATCGTATATATTATTTGTTATTTGACTGTAGCCTGCTCAATTGACAGTTTATGGAAAAAAATTTAATCGAATGAAAGAAAATTAACTAAAGATTGAAAGTATTAAGTTTGACAAGTGAATTGTACTAAATTGTGAATATCCTTAGGATATTTATAACAAAATGGAATCTGATATTAACTATTCAAAATAGTTTACAAAATGCAATTCCTAACAGATTTGAAAGTATTTTCAGTAACAACTTGCTTTAAATTTTTAAGAAAACTTTACCGGGAAAATTAGACATTTCAACAACATGCTATTTTTATCTTTAAAAAAGTGCATGAGTAATTATTGATCACTTATTTCATTTCATTGTTATAAATAATTTATTTGAACAGATAATCCAGTGTGTCAGTTTGTCCTAGAAAAAAATAATTTGGTACTAAAATCGCTCTTCTTTATTAATAGATTGGTATTTAGTAACATGAAATTGTTATACATTGAAAATTCATAAACAAATTTTCAAACTATTAAATTCCATGCGTAGATCAATAAACATAAAAAGAAACTAATATCGGAATGAGAGTATTTTATTGAAAGATGCTTTTTTATACAAAAGAATATGATTTTTCAACTTTTGAAACAAAAATTGTTGAAACAGTTTGCTTAAATCTGTGGGTTACGGAAGTAGTGAATACGTCATTCGATTATACAAAAAATAACATTGTGTTGGTCAATTTTCGTGTTCATCCAATTTGTTTTGAATTATAAATAAATAATTGTATAGTACGACAATTTCTTCAGTATTTACTTGAAATACGTAACAAATGGGGTGGATAGAAAAAATTATCCAACACATGGACTTCACGTAATTTTTTCCGCAGAATCGAACGGCGCAGTAAGTTTCAACTTACCTCAAAGACTTAAATATATTGTTTAAATCAATTTTATTTCGAAAATTGAAAAAACAGATTTTTCTTGAGAAGAAATTGTCTTTTAATGAAATGCTCTCATATCAATTCGAACTTTATCGGTATGTCTATTGGTGTAGCCACGTGTCTTAAGAAATTTATGAATCAAAATGCTGGCAATTTCTTTACATACAAATTGATCTAGCGATGGGTAAATTTCATCTCTGGGCTGATTAAAACGCTGCAATGCAACTGTTTGAAGTTACATAAGATTGAAAAATCTGGCAGTTTCTCTGATAAAAAGCTGAACTTAACCTTCGTGCAGTCTGGCGACTATTCCAGTTTCACAATGTTAGTTTAAATAAATCATTATTTGATTTGAATCTGGTAGTATTTCTCAATCATAGAATAGTTAAGCTCTTTCAAAACTTAAAGAGCATAATTAAAAATACATGAAACTGGTGTTATCTATATAGATTTTTATAACAGTCTGAGTTAGGCCATTTAATCACAGACATAGCCTCAGGAAGTGTAAACAATTTCAAAGAAAATAAACACAAAGTTTTAAAGTGTAAATACAGCACACTGTTTTCCCATTTTTTTAATCTACGGTACAATCGCGAAAAATTCATCAGTTTTATCTACCTGAAATGAAAATAGACTCCCTTTTCGGAGCCCTGGTCCTCATCGTCATGCTCGTCTTTAATTATATTGGTAAGTATAATAATAAATATTATTTTTTCAATAGTTGCTAAATGAAGATCCTCTGTCAACATCTAAAATATTTTGGATCAAATATCAAGATTTCTGTGTAACAGTAGAATTTTCTTGTGACATATAGCTTTTGCTTATTAGCTTATAGTGTACAGATATTTAATGCAAAATTTAATTTACGAACATTTCTGTGAATGATCGATCACGAGTGATTAACTTGAGGGGCCGACCATAAACTACGTTACCTACTTTGAGATATTTTTGATCGCCTAGTGAACTGTAACCTAAACGATGAATGTTCAACTCAAAAAGACGAATTTTCAACCAAACAGTTGAATTTTCAACCAAAAATAAGACGTTAACTAAATAGTATAATTTTTAACCGGATAGGTACATTTTCAGCCTAAAAAGATGCATTTTGAAGCAAATAATCAAATTTTCACCAAAAAAGTTCATTTTTAACCAAAATGATGAATTTTAAATGCAGACTTTTCTACCATAAAGGATGAACCCTCAATGCTGAATAATAACCTAGACAGATGAATTTTCAACTAAAAGGATTAATTGTCTAACATAAAGCGAATTTTGAACAATGTACATGAATTTTCAACCAAATAGTTGAATTTTCAACTCAAAAAAAAGTTTTCAACAAAAATACAATCGTTAAAGATGCCATTTAAAAATTATTTTTCAATAAAAGGAAAAGATTGAATTTTCAACAAGTGGAAATAAAAGAAAACAAAAAACAAATGCATTTTTTACAAAGTACTCGAATTCTCAATCAAATAGATTCCACGAAGTAGTTCAACTGTCAATCAAATAGATGAATTTTCAACTAAAGAAGATGAATTCCTTAATAAATAGTTAAATTCCAGTCAAAAAAGATGAATTATAAACTATCATTATGATTTTTTAATGAAAAATTGAATTTTTCACAAAGTAATTTTTTTTAAACAGAATAATTTATTTTTTAACCAAAAAATATTTATTGTTTACGAAACTTGTAAAAGAGTTGATATTTAAACCAAAAAATATTTTAATTTCGAATCAGAAACTATTGAATTCAATTGAAAAAGACAAATCTTCTACAAAATCGTTGAATCGTCAAACAAAACAGGATAATTTTGAAAGCAATAGGTCCATTTTTAACCACAAAGATGAACTTTGCACCAAGCAGATTAATATTCTAACCAAAAAAAAATAATTTTCAACCAAATTGTTGAATTTCGAAGCCAAATATGATTTTTCAACAGAAAAGTTTATTTTCTAAAAAACATTGAAATATAGGAATAATAGATTAATTTTCTATCAAGAAGATGATTTTCTACAGAAATAGTTTAATTTTTAAACAAAAATATGAATTTTCAACGAAAAAGTTCATTTGGAACAAAATTCATTTGCAACGGAATTGTTGAATTTCCAAGCAAAAAATACGACTTTTTTACAGAGAAGTTTAATTTTCAGTCTAAAAATATGGAACTCAAACAAAAAAGGTAATTTACAACTGAACAGTTGAATTTTAAACGAAAATATTCACTCTTAATTTGAGATAAAAATCTCTTGAGTTCAATAAGAGAGATGAATTTTCAACAATATAGTTAACTCTTAAAACAAAACAGATTAATTTTCAACCAAACAGTTACATTTTTAACCGAAAAGGATGAGTTTTTAACAAACAGAAAAAAAACGATTTTTTCCCAAAAAAGACAAATTTTCAACAAAATATATTAATTTTGAACCAAATAGTAGAATTTTCAGGTAGAAAACATCAATTTTTAATTTAAAATATTGATATTCAACCAAAACTGGAATATTTACATTTTCATTAGAAAATGTAATTCTTAAAAAAAATGTCAACAAAACAGTTCAATCTTTAACAATCTACATGAATTTTTAACTAAAAAAGATAAGTTCGCAATTAATTAGTTAACTTTAATCTAAAAAAGATCAATTTTTGATCTAAAATGGAATAGTCAAATTCTCAGTTGAAGAAACTAATTTTAAACCAAAACTGAATTCTTAATAAAATAGTTCAAGTTTCACCCAAGTAGTTAAATTCTTGAAAAAACAAAGATGTCTCTTTACCAGAATAGTTGCATTTTCAACATAATAACTAAAGAGACCTAATAATAGAATCTTCAACCAAACTCATAAGTTATTGATTGAACTGTACCGTTTCAGGGTCATCTTTGCAAAGTACGCAAAATTTGTCAACATTTATTATCATGAAACGTACTAAATGTTATCTAAGTTCTTAACGGTACTACCTCATGCCCCCCTCCCCTACCCACCCTATTACCAACCGTAGTGTTTGGTACAGTTCCCCCCTTCCCCTCAAATCGGTAACGTAGTTTATGGACGAACACTAAACTATATTAGTTTATTCATAACTATAATTAGTTCTTACTATTTTAAAATAGATTTTTTATAACACCCGCATGATTTCGGCCTATTTTCATGGCTGTGGAGGGGCCCATGAACTCGTTCCTCGAGCAGGGATGTAGCATAAGTGTTAAAAAAATGTTCGTGTATGACTCGGGAGAGATTTTTTCGAATTTCTTGCGCACTCGCCGCACAAATGGAAAGATCTCCTCCTAGTCATGCAAGATCCTATTCAACATTGTGAATTGATAAATCTCGTTTGTCTTTTGACAGAAATATCATCAAGTATGAATGTCCAACACGATAATGGACTGAGCATGCAATTTAACAAGGATCATGAGCTTGAACTTTTTAATGAGCGTACTGGACGCTTCGTAGCCGAAGAAAGGCCCGAGGCGAGCTGGAGAAGTAGAACGCCGCCTCCTATTGAACGTAAAAAGCCTAAGATATCACGACAAGATTCAATTTTGCGTGATAGTGAGCCACCTTCATTTTACCATCCGACTTCTGTACATACGCCTGTTTTTCAACATGCAACTCCAAATCAAGCCGAAAAAAGTCCTGAGATGAGTTGGAGTAGTGGAACGCCGCCTTCTCCTGAACATAAGAAGCCTAAAAAATTACGAATGGATACAATTTTGCGTAACAGTGAGCTACCTCCATTTTACCATCCGACTTCTGTACATATGCCTATTTTTCAACAAGAAACACCTAATTTTAACATTCTTCGAGAACCTGTTACTGAAGCTCCAAGTTCAATCAATAATCATCCTCACATCAGTCCCGATGATGCAGAAATGCATAAACATCTAGAATTGTTTAACAAATACTATGCCAAGAATCCTCATCCTCCAAATACGCAAGAGTATGATGCTATCCACTTGTATAGACGTTATTATGTAAAAGACCTTCCTGGAGCTTCTGGATCTGGCAATAATTAACTGTAAATATGCTTTTTGAGAAGCCGGTGTTTTGTAGTTCTCATATCCAAATTCCCCTGGCAACTCTTTTCATAAGCGTTTCTACGTCACACTTGTGGCTTTTCTAAACAGTTTTTTAATTGAAAAGTTTATATTTTTAAGTTATGCTTTTATCAGTCTTTATGTGATATTTTTTGAAATACAAGACATTATTTACTCACAATCTCTCATTGTTGTATTTTTCTATTGATCAACTTTATTTACTATAATACAGGAGATGTCATAAAAAATTAAAGTTCATGTTTTGCAATTATATTCGTTTCTACTTTCCATTCATCGTGAAACAAAATCATTCTTTTAAACTCTGCTTAATTTATAGCACGTCAGAATTTCGAATTGTTCCAAATATATAAAACTGTAATTTCGATTCTTTCCAAATTAAGAAAGTATCATAGTTAAATTTTTTAGAATTAGTCTTTGAGTTCTTACAAATCCAGTCAGTATATATTATCTCGATGTAAGTTGCACAACCCACAGTGGGTAAACAAAAACGTCCGTGACATGATTCAGTTTCAGGAAGATGATTGTTATCAGCTTTGGAAATAAAAAAAAAATTATATCCAATGAAATTTCGCATCCAACTGTCATGATTTTTTTCAAACAAACTTTTTGGAAATCAATTCGTCCATTCAATAGCTAGAATTCAAATTTTTAGTTTTTTCTTAAACTGCAAATTGACTCCACAATTAATGTTGAAAGATGTTAAAAGTCGATACGGACCCAAAATCTAACCTTGAAACATCACCTGTTTCATTCAGTTTCTCGAAACCGGATAGCTTTTTGTGAGCAAACTTTTTTTAGTTCGATAGAGCCTGAAAGTATCTCGAAAGGACTTTCTTATTTTTCTCTTAAATGGTCCCGCTGAATTTACAACATGTTTTTAGTCTCTCCTGAAAAAAGTGAAAAATGGCGCTTGACTCCTTTTGCATTTCTACCCTTCAATTCTTTACAATCTTGAAATTATAATGGATCAACATGGGTTATAAATGAATTATGCAAACTTTTAGAAAATTATTTGCCGAGAATGAGCATCAACTTGAATAAGTATGAATTTGAGTGCCTAAAGAAGGTTGCTTTAAATGTATAACTTATTTTTCTATGCAAAAGATGTAAATGCACCTATTAGCGTCCATGCCACTATTTGCGTCCTAACATGATTGAAAAATAGTAAATTTAATGAATTCTTATGCTTATTGATTCATGCAGAGTATTTATTTTATTCTATTGACAATACTCTACATGCGCGTCCATTCAAATATGTGTTCTATCGAAATTTAGAAATATAACACGAATTTCATTCTTCATGTTGCGCGCCGTAAGTGGCCATTTGTGTTTACCAGTGCGCAGAGAGCAAATTCTTAGTAGAGCGGACTGTGAAACGGACTGTCAATTTTGTCATTTTTGCGGATCCGGATAAATAATTACCAGGTAAGTCAAGTGTCGTGTGCAATCCAGATCAACAAGCTATTCAAAAATCTGAGTTCAGCACGCGAATGTTCAGTGTATTATTTATTTCTTACAATAGTCGCTAAGTAGTACAAGAAAATTTTGATGTACATGCGTGTGACCGTATGTTCCAGATATTCGAAATAATTGAATTGTGAGTGTATTTGTGCTGAAAATTGTCGCAAGTGATGTGAAAAATATCACTTTTTCGATTGCACTGTTTTTTCCGCGGCACAACCTCTAAAGTGACATAAGCTTTATCGGGGTAATTCGAGTCTATCATAACCTTTGAAGAGCGGACACAAATGGGTTCCTACAAATTCTGTCCCTATTTGCGACCGAACGATTCATTATCACGTGGACGCTGAATGGTACAAGTACCAGTTTGCTTCCGGTCGCAATTAGGAGCACCCGCGCGGATGCAAATACATCCAAAAACGAATCAGGCGGTCGCAACGACGTACAATGACAGCTTTGCGTGATTTTCGAATTTTCCGGTGCAATTTGTAGCAATTTGTTCAAACAATTTTTTTTTCTATAGAATAATATATGTTCTTAGATCAGTAATAGTTTTTTAGCGTATCGGAATGTATTACACTTGTTTATTGGTCTCAAATTCTGCCGTAACCCTTACGCGGACGCAAATAGGTGCATTTCAAGGTATCTCTGAATCAAAAATGGTAAGATTAGTTGAGGTATTTGCTGATCCAGTAGTCGAAATTCACTAATTGCTGAATACAAATACATAAATTTACTTTGGACTGTATATAATAATTAAAAAAAGGTTACATCAATGAAAAACGTGGAATATATATATGAGTTTAATAAAGTAAAGTGACTTGAGTGTCTCAATAAGTTTCTTTTCATTTTATAGATTATTTATTACGCAAAAGATACTTTAATGCCTTTTTGAATCGAAATTGTTGAAACTTCACTAATTAACAGCGAAATTTCACAAATGTGATTAGCGAAAATTGGGGCACTAAAGTTTAGTAAAAACCATCTAATTCTATTAGTCAATATGTAACCTAATTCAGTAGTGAGAAACAACTAATTGAAAAATAGAGAAGTTTCCCAAAATAATTCTGGGACATTCTAATAAAAGGTTTGGAGAATTACGGGAAATGTTCCAGGAAGATCGCCGAAAGTAGGTAAATGTTCGCGTATCCAGGAAGGTTCCCAAGGAAGGTGTAGGGATGCTCTTGAGGAATTTAAGTTATCAAATTAATTAAATTTATATAATGCGAACATTTTTCACGAAATTTCCCGGAACCTTTCTTGGGAACATTCCTCTTGATTTACCTACATTTACCTACTTCCGGGAACCTTCACGGAATGTTCGTGGAACATTTTCGCATTATATAAAAATTAATGCAACGCGAAAAATTTTCGCGAACATTTCCGGAACCTTCTTTGGCAAACTTCCTTGATACGCGGACATTTACCTACTTCCGGAACCTTCCTGGAACATTTTTCGGAATTCTCCAAATCTTCCATTGGAATATTTCAGGAATGTCCAGGGAAACTTTAATGCTATCCGGGTTAAAACAATAAGAAGGCCATATTAAGAAATTGTTAACGAGATCTGGTCTGTTACAATTTTCAAAATATTTCCTTCTAATTGTTTGCACACAGTTAAAAAAATGAGAATTTTGATTATATAGAATGGATCAATGGGCTATAAATTAATTATAGGTACATATTCAGATTCCTCATGCGCTACTTTTGATCATTTTTTTTTTTTTTGATTTTCACCTTTTTTTACAGTTCTACATTTTTCTATTTTTTCATAGAAAGTTGAAATTATTCAAGAGAGTGCGTATTAATGAAAAATATATTGCCTAAAAGGCTGTTAATGAATAATGGCTCATCGTGCGAGAAAATGTAACAGTAGTAAAACGTTTTATCTGTTATCGAAGATCAATAAACCAATTCTTAAACATCAATTCTGGTCATTGAGGTTTTTCATTTTTTTTTAAATTTTTATAAGACCTGAAGCAAGAATGTTTATAGAGAACAAACAATGTTATTAAAAATAGGTATAGCTTCTGGAACAGTTTTAGGGAAAATTATGACATTGGTTGGTCTGGATTAGTTTTCATTAACAACTGGAACATCCAGACAATTTTTCTTTGATATGGATTTGATACCCCTAACACACCCCCAGAAGTCCCTGAAAACTACCCTTAAAACCAAAAATGTCAATTCTTCATGTAATCGACCTTTTGAGCACTGTATTCTCGTCTTCTTTTACTTAAAATTATTTCTATTGGTGTACTGGAATATTTATGAACATGTTTGAATTAATTTTCAATTATTTAGACAAATTAAATTTGTTTGAATAATTTTATTTTCGAAAATTCTTTTTTTTTCCTAAAAATTATTACTTTTGGTTTAGTAAAATATTTATTAACATCGGTTCATTGATTTTCAATTATTCTAACAAACAAATAAGGGTTTATTGAATAATGAAAGTATGATGTAAATGTCAAATTAATTAATATAAAAACTTGATTATTACTTAAAAATAATTGATAATTCATCGTTTCAACAATTGGAAAATATTTGAAAATAAATGTATGTCACTTAATGATAATAAACTGCCAGTTCGATGAATTCTTGAGAAAAAAACAACATTTTTCAGACAAAAGGAGTTTGTCTGCATGATTGAAAATTATATAACCAATGTTGTTAATTATTCCACTAGAACAACAATAATAATTGTTATAAACAAATTCAAGAAAATAATTATTTTAAGGAATAGAATTTATTTAAACAATTGAAAATTAATCAAACAATTTTGATAAATATTCCACTAAGGAAATATCAATGAATTTCAATGAAAATATGTTTTAAAAAATTATTTAGACAAATTCCATTCGTTTATATGATTGAAAAAGAATGAACCAATGTTAATGTTGAGAATTAGTCAAAGTCGAAAAATGTACGTCGATTTTCTATACTTGGTGACTGATTTGTTGAAAAGAAATCATAGCAGAAATTGCGAAAAAATATGCAAACAAATAAAAAGGTTGGGTTTTCTAGAAAATCTCTTTTATTTTTTCCTACAAATTTTGAAAACATGAAAAAATATATTTTCTGGAAAATCCCACCTATTTTACTCCTCTCAATATTTTGCAGAAATTTCTGTTAATAGAAGAAAGACATCTTATCAGCATCATGCAGGCCAAACCATTTTTGAGGATGAGAGAATTTTTTACCTAAAAATTTTATTTTTGAAATTTTCTCGTAAACGATGAAAGATACCGAGAAAGAACAGAAGACATTTTTCATAGAACGTTTTTAGACGTGAGTACTTTTACCTTAACGTTTTTTCGCATTTGACATTATTTCCAAGAAAAAGTAGAAAATTCGAGTGTAAAAAAAAAGAATTCTCCTGGCCACAAAATTTATTGAGTCAGCATCAAAATTACAATATATATTCATTATGAAAGTAAAAGTTTAAAAAAATGGTCACAAATTTTGAATGTGATTTTTTGAGAAAATCGACTTTCAATTATTACAAAAAAAGACGATGAACGCTGTCAGAATAAAAAAAATAATAAGTATCTCAATTAGGTGAAAAATTATAGAAGATTGAAGAAAAAAATTCCTAAAAAAGACTAAGTTTTTGGGTTCAGAATTTCTCAAAACGTGGACATTTGACAAAAACGGAGGGAGTCAAATTTTACATAAATCTAATACCTTCTCTGATGAGAATGTGAAAATGCATAATGACATAATTTGAAAACATCAATATTTTAATTCGAATGTTGCTTATGATAGCATTCAGTGTGACGTGAAAACAAACCCACTATACAATATTGTCATATGAAAGGTGCTGTACAGAACTAGATAACCAACATTTTTTTGAAAATCGGATTATTTCATCAAGAATTATTTGCAAAACGAAATAAACATTGTGCTAAAAGGATTTTTTTCAATATCTCATTTTTTGTCACAATAATTCTCTAAAAATTTGTAATAAAATTGAAGACAAATTTCGATTGAAATTTCAATGTAGTCATGATTATGCACCGATATTTCTTCAAATGGTTAGCATCCAATGGAAAACTATGTAATTTCTTTTCGGATTTTTAACAAGCAGGGTATTTTTTACATCAAAATTTATTTACTCGTATTTAGATGCTGAATACTTCTGTTGATCAAAATTTTTGGCCTTAATTCAGGAACACTTATGCTTGGGGGTGACCTTTTATTTTTTTCTCTGAATAGTGTTTTGCAGAACACTTTTTCGGTCCCCTGGCAAAATCCCATTTTATTGGTTATCTAATTCTGTACTGTCACCCTTCATATGTACAATTCGATGTATCCAAATGACAGGGTTGCATCTCGGATACACCAAATTTAAAGGTGCCCACAATACGATGTATATGGGATTTTGAAGTTTCGAGAGTTCGCCATGCGATTTAGCACCTTTTTATTTTGTCTCCACGAGTTAGCACCTTTTCATTTGGTTATTTGGACGCGTCGAATTGTGTATTGGTTTTCAATATATTTCTCTCATTAAACTGAAAGTGTTAGTTTTGATTGCCAGATCCAGAAGATCTAGAAGCACCATAACGTGGATAATGAGGAAATTCTTTACAAAGTTGTTGATAAATATGTTTAAATTCCTGATTGAGGTCATTATATTCAAGATGAAATAGGTTGATTTTTTCACAAAAATGTAAGAACAGCAGGGGAATAAATTCTTTTAATTCAAATGAATGTTGATAGCAAGTACAATTCAATACGAAACGTTCTGAATTCTAAAGATTTTCTGTCAAAATAGGTGACATTTTCAAAATAGGAGAGGGAAAAATTTCTTTGAATCAAAGAAATAGTAATTAAAGACAAAACTATACATTTCAAAATGAATGAATGACTCATTGTTCCAAACGAATGTGCCATGAGAGGGAATGAATATTTCTTTGAACTGAGGAAATGCGAATTGATGGGAAGAAATGTATCCTTGAGTCAAGCAAATGTTCTATAGGCTCAAGAAACTATTTCCTCACAACGAATTCGTGATTAATCCGCGCGAGACACGTTTGCTCGAAAGTTTGAGCGCACCTAGTGAGTGCCTCTTTTGGATCTCACGCTTCGCGCTCAATAATGTACTCACCTCGCGCTATACCTGGTTGGTCCTTGAACTTCCCCCACATTTGTGCACAGACCTTTTCAAATGAACGCTCAAATCATCGACAACTGTGAT
The DNA here is from genome assembly GCA_932178445.1 of Andricus quercusramuli. Lineage (NCBI taxonomy): Eukaryota > Metazoa > Arthropoda > Insecta > Hymenoptera > Cynipidae > Andricus > Andricus quercusramuli. Next base: position 305,964 of record CAKNXH010001964.1, read on the forward strand.
TTGATGATTGTGAGTTCAAATCTTTATTTGCAGCTACCCTGAAAAATGTATCTTTTCAATCAATGGACATTATTACAGTTCAAAATATGCACTGATACTGAAACATACGTATTTCCATTGTTTTGTTTTTATAATTGAAAAAAGTGCGCATTCTATCAAAGAAATGTCGAGAAGAAATTTTTAGATCTGGTTTAGGCGAACAATTTTATTATTTAACATTTCATTGCAACGTGTCGTTTTTTTCACTAATTTGATTGGTTTATTTTCAATGTTATTTTCTACGATATACACAAAAAATATGTGCCCTAGCGTAAACTAGCCAATTTCGGGAGTTTGCCGCGCAGTGACCGTGGCACTAAACTAGCCATTGGAAACGTAAACAGTCAGCGCCGTATGAAACCACTTCTCTCGGATTTTTCTCCCGCTTACAGCTCCCCCGTACTGCCCGCTTTTACCGTTCGCTGCTGGTGGCGACGCAATGTTGACATTGCTTGTGCGCTAAGAAACCGCATGGGACAGCAGTTCTAAGAAGAACTAAATTAGTCGGCCTTATATTGGAATTCTTGTACATTCGTAAAAAATAACATGAAAAATGAAAAAATTAAATTTTTGGAAAAACGAGACACGAGACAAAAAAAAATGAAAAGACAAGAGTTTCTCAATCAAAAATGATGTACAACATTTTTTTGTTGTTTTGAAAGCAATGCATATTATGAATTAGGGAGTCATCGTGGCTCAGATAGTATCGTGCTTGTCTCATATTCCAACACTGCAGCCTTGGCAGCCACGATGGCGCGGGATCGATTCCCGAAGCAGGAAGCGACGCTGGATGTGTTTTTGGAAAGCTTTGCTTCTGTCCCTTCCCGTGTGGAAATGCAAATGGGGTGCTGGTCGGGTACCAGACCAGTTAACCCCACTTTATGTCGGGGGCTAGTCGGGTCAACTGGCCAGTACCCGACCAGATCGTCACGGTGAATTAGTCGGGGGCTGGCCGGATGACCCCACTTATCCCAGTCGGGATCTAGTTGGGGTCTAGTCGGGTACTGCCCAGGTGAGAGTACAGCAGTACCACTATTGCTATGCTCTAATGATGTAACAAAAAAAGTATTTAAAAAATAAATAATAATAGATTGCGAGCATTTTGTCTATAAATGTTAATTGCCCTGCTTAGAATGAATACATATATTACATTTCTTAACATTATATTACAAATAAAATTTCTAACGCTACGGGGTTTCGAACCCACATCCGAGCACATCTATACCTGAATCTGTCGCCTAGCAGTCGGTAGTCTTACCATTGCGCTAAAGCTGCGAATTGAAACTAGATGAAGAAGCCACCTTCATAAGCTACAGCTCATAAAAGTTATAACAACAATTTTTTAACTCTTTTTCCTTATTAATTATTTTATTATTATACGACATCATAATATAAATGTAAAATAAAATAACTGTTAACAGGAATATAAATTTAAAAACTTTTTAATAACTAATTTGAATCGATTACAATTTTTCTTCGTATAATATTTTGTTTTAGTCTATTTTAAAACTTTTTAAGTTGACATAAAATATCATTTTTAATGAGCATTTAAGATTTGTATCCACGGAACTTGAAATTGTATCGCGTATCGCGACAATTTTTTTAATAGACAAATTTTTTAAAGCTTTTCTATAACGTTTTGCTTTTTAGGTGTTTTAGACTATTCTATGACGATTGAGAATTAAAACAAATGTCTTAAAGTCTCGTTAAATTGACATTAAAAATTTTATATTAAAACAAGAACAGCCCGACCAGAGCCCGACTAGGACCCGCCTAGAAATTTTGACGTAAAAATAGCCTACACAGAGGATTAGGATTTTTTGAAATAGCTCGACTAGTCCCCGACCAGCCCACGACTAGAAATGTTCATAAAAAAGAACTCCACTAGCGCCCGACCAGTTCCCGACTAGGGACATTGCCTACAAAATTTCTCCGACTAGCCCCCGACTAGTGCCCGACTTTCAATAGGGCCAAGTGGGGCTATTTCTACACGGGTTGGTATACTACCCCACAAATACCCTATAGTTGATAATTAACCCTATAGTACAGTCGCTAATGACCCTGGCAGTCGGTGCGACTATAAACATTCAATTAATAAAAAAAAATATTATGAATTGTGATAATTTACATTTATTCAAATGACATGATGAAGGAAAGTAAAAGTACAGAGTTTTTCAGCAAGAGAAACAGCAAAGGTGAAATGCTATATGATACAGACGGGATAGGAGACGCTTCAAAAGACTCATTCAGAGAATTATTAGAAGGTGAAGATATAGGGCATCAGAACTGCGACATAAAACATAATGCACCAGAAAACCCAATTGAAAAAATCTGTTTCACTGAGGTTAGAGATATAATTAAGAACTTAAAAAACGGTAAGGCTGCTGGTGAAAACAGTATTAGCGCTGAAATAATTAAATACGGTGGCCAGTAGATGCCTCAGAAGTTGTGTGAATTGATAAATTTATGTATCGAAACGAGAAAAGCCCAAGAAAATTGGAGAAAAGCGATTATAGTACGAATATACAAAAGAAAGGGAGATGAAAGCAACTGCAATAATTACAGAGGTATCAGCTTATTCAGTATCGTGTATCGTTGGTAAAATATACTCAAAAACTCTTATTCATAGGGTAATGAAAATTACATAAGAAAAGATATGGGAACTCCAAAGTGGATTTATGCCCGGAAGATCATGTACAGATCAAATATTTAGCTTACACAGATCACAGAAAAAAGCTTGAGAGTAGGAAAGGAAGTTTTCTGTGCATTCGTTGGCCTAGAAAAATCAGTTGACAAGTTGATGGACAATGGTTGACAAAAAGGGTGACTGGCTCGATATTATGTAAGGCGTGAAACAAGGATGCGTTATGTCCTCATGGCTATTTATGATATTTATGGATAAGTGTCTAAGAATGGCCCTCTTCGACGAAGACTGTGTGTATCTCGAAACAGTGCAGGTACGTGGGTTAGCTTCCGCTGATGACAAGATTGTTATGGCAGAAGCAATCGAGTAATTGCAAAGAATGTTGAATCAACTTAATACAAGCATGAAGAACATGGGCCTCAAAATTAACGTAAATAAACCAAAAATCATAGTGTTTGAAGAAAAAGGGAGAAAACAATGTGCAACATTGTCCTAAATGATGAGAGGTTAGAACAAGTGGACAAGTACGTATATCTGGGTAGCCTGTTCACTAGCGACGGAATAATAGATTGGGAGTTAGATAGGCACATAAATGAGGGTAAGAAGGTTATCAGTAGAGCAGGGTCGATTCTCAGAAATGAAAACATATCAAAAAAAGCTAAAATGGCCATACATAATTCTATATTTGTACCGACTGTACTATACGGTTTTTGAAAAGAATATAACTTCTTTAATTTTCATCAATATTAAAAATGCTATCAGGATAATTCATGGGGGGATTTGCTAGTTTTAGGTTGCATATTTCCCATATTTTCCATTGAAAATTGTAATTATTTAGAAAAATTCTGAAACTTATTTGCCTTGAATGAGCGTCGGCCTGAATAAGTATGAAATTGAGTGCCCATAGAAGGTTATTTTAATTTTATAGCTTTTTTCCTTATGCGAAAGGTTCTTTGACGTCTCTCTAGATCGAAATTGGTAAAATTTAAATAATTACTGGTGAGATTATATTGATTCGATTAGCGAAAAATGAGCCACTAAGGTTTTATAGAAAGTTACTACTTTTAGTAGTCCCGATATTTCCTAAGTCAAAAGTGGAGAACTTATTGCTTGGAAAAAAGCAAATTATTGAGAACTGTAAATTGTAATTTAAAAGAAGATAAAAACCTGGAAATGTAAAGAATAGAAAAGTTTAATAAAACGACGCGATTGTGTAACATTATTGACTCCATTGACATAATGAGGAGGCCGTATTGAGAAATTGTTAGCGTTCCTTCAGTCTGTTCCCATTTCTAGAATATTGCTCTCCGATTATTTGAACAAAGTTGAAAATAATAAGAATTGTTTACAATTTCAACATCATAAGAGTTCAATATGTATCAATATATTGATCAATTATTATGCACATTCAAAATACTCATGCGCTACTTTTCAGCAATGTTCTGTTTTCGATTTTTAAACAAAAATTCCCTTTTTTCCACGGAAAATAGCAATTATTCAGCAAACTTTGTAAAAATTATTTCCCTTGAATAAGCATCAGCCTGAATAAGTATGAAACTGAGTTCCTAAATAAGGTTATTTTAATTGTATAGCTTTTTTCCTTGTGCGAAAGATACTTTGAAGTATCTCTCAATCAAAATTAGTAACATTTCAATAAATACTAGTGGAAGTGAACAGATTTGATTAGCAAAATGTGAGCCACCAAAGATTAGTAGAAAATTAATAATTCAACTACTTGTGACATTTCCTAATTTAATAGTGGAAAAATAATTGCACGGTAAGAAAAAAATTATTCAGAACTGTATATAATAATTTAAAAAACAATATAAACATGGAAAACGTGAAAAACTGTAAAGTTCAATGAAACGACACGATGATGTTACATTATTATCTATTTTGACGTAATAAGATAACACTATGAAATTCTAAACTTGATGTAGCCTGCCACAATTAAAAAACATAGTCATATACATAGTCAGGATCTTAATGAGCTACTTTTTCACAGAATTCTGTTTTCGATTTTAAAAAGAATTGCAATTATTTAGCAAACTCTGTAAAATATATTTTTCTCCAATAACCATCAGCTTGAATAAGTATGAAACTTAGTGCCTAAAGAAAGTTTTTTTTAATTGCACAGCTTTTTTTCTTATGCAAAAGATACGTTGAAGTCTCTCTGAATTAAAATTGGTAAAATATGAATAAAAATAATAATGAAATTTTACAGATTCAATTAGCGAAAAATGAGTTACTAAAGATTAGGAGAAAATTACTAATCCGATGAGTTGATATATTTGCTAATTCAGTGATCGAAAGCAACTACACGGAGAAAAATGGAAGGTCTGTTTAGCCATATAGATGTGCAGACCGACCATATTGCAGGGTCAACTATAGGACAGCCCTTGCATATGGCTAAAGCGACTATCTCTAGAAGGTTGAAACAAGAGGTTCAAATCGATCATCTCAAAGTGTCGACTCGATCATTTCGGATGGTCGACTCGGTCATCTCAAGAAAGCTGACCTGATCATGCTAAAGGGTTGATATGATTGTCTCAAACAAACCACTCGATCGTCTCAGATGGTCGATTCGATTTTCTCAAAGGGTCAACCTGGTCATTGTGAAGGGTCGATTTGGACACCTCGGATCACCGCTGTGATTATCTCAATACCGTCGATTCTATCAGCTCGGATTGATCGATTCGACCATTTCAAAGAGTGGGCATGATTATCCCGGAATTTCAATATGGATATTTTAGGAGGGCAAATTCGATTATTGCAGAGGGTCGATTCAAAAATCTGATATGGTTGAAATTACTATTTCTAAGAGCCAAATATATATTTTTATATTATTTTTAAAAATTAATAAAAAAAATTAATTTGATTTTCTGATCTGGACTAGTATGAAGGTCTGCTATGTAAACAGTGGGGAGCCCTTTATCAATTGATTTATAATAAGCATTCTGATAATAATCTTTGATAAAAAATTAATAATTCATAATATAAAATCGTAACAAAAGAAATTAGTAAGAAAAACTACTTTATGAATTTAATTTTTAACGTTTTTTCTACGAATTAGTAGTTTTTACTGAAGATTGGTATGGAAATACTTCTTACTATTCATCAATTGATAAAAGTCATCACACTATGTAATTAGTATAATTTCATAGTAATTCAGATGTAAAGTATAACATATTCTATAGCGTATTCAAAAACAGTACATGGATTGAAAAAATGATAAACCCACACGTAACCTTAAAATTAAACAAAATATTCAAATTAACGATGAATGGGTTAAAGTTCGCTAAAAATCGTGGTTATAAATGCATAGTTTTATTTTCACACAAGTGACAACGCAATTTCATTTTTGGTTTATCGGTAGTACTCACTGCTATATTTCATGTATGTCCATAGAGATCCCTACATTAATGACAATTCTTTACAGCCTTCGTTACAGATAAATTTAAAAACTAATACAATTACGGTCGAACATTGTATATAAAACGTAGAATAAATTATTGAATATTATTAATTTAATTAATTTAATATTAATTAATACTTGAACGCATTCAAACTGCTAACGCGCACAACTTTCGCTTGCCTAAAGATGTCCTTGTGTGTGATCCGTCCCATAAATATTCCCTAGAAAAAGTAAATAATCAATAAGCAAAATCAATCATTTGAATCAGTGGTGTCGTCGAGGCCTGGCGGTTCTTTAGAAGAAAGTTAAATTTCTATCTAAAAATTTCATTTCATACCAAGAAAGATGTCTTTTCTACCATGAAAAATGAGATTTCAACAAAAGAGTGAAGTTTTTAAGTTAGAAAGTCGAATGTTTTTGAAAGCGGTGGACTTTTAAATCGGAAAAGATAAATCTTTAACAAAATACATAATTTTTGACCAAGAAAGATCAATTTCGAACAAGATTTTCAACAAAAAAGTTGAACTATCAACAAACAAGAATAATTTACTACCCAAAAAGACGAATTTTGAATGAAATATATGTATGAATTTTCTATCAAATAAATGAAATTTCAAGCAATAATTTAAATTTTTAACAAAGAAGATTCACAGAAAAAACAACTTGTAATCTTTACAGCGATTTCCGCGTAATTTGTACATGTTACCAAAATCCACTTCTGTTATATCTTCTGTGTTAGTTTTTTTACCCAAAAAGACGAATTTTCAACAAAATACATAAAATTTTCTACCGAACAGTTGAATTTCTAACTCATACAGTATACAGAATACAGTTTTAGCCAAAAATTGTATATTACAGTTGTCAGGCAAAAACTATTTGAAATTACATTGAACTCTCACGAATGAGAATGTAAAATAACTTTTAACGGCGAAAAAAACAATTATAAACAAAACTGTTAAAAGTACAACCAGAAAGATGAATTTTTGACAAAGAAAATTGAATAGTCCATAGGAAATACAAATTTCCAACGTAAATAATGTTTTACCAAAAAAGACCAATTTTGAACAAAATACATAAATTTTAAGCAAAATTATTTAATTTCGAAGACAAAAAGACCAATTATTTACAAAAAAGTTGAATTTTCAAGACAAAAATATGATTCTTCAACCAGTAAGTTTAATTTTTAAGCCAAAAAGATGATTTTTTACCACAAAAGTTCATTTAAAATCAAATTATAATAGTTAAATTTTTAACCAAAAACATGAGCCTTCAAAAAAAAATGAATTTTGAACAAAAAAGATAATTTTCAGTAAAAAAAGATGAATTTTCAATAATATTCTCAATCCAAAAGTTTAACTATCATCAAACAAGGATAGTTTTCTACCCAAAAGACGACTTTTTAAGAAAATATGTGAATTTCCTAACAAACAGTTCAATTTTCAACCAAAAAATTTCATTTTTACGAAGAAAATCAATTTTCTATCAAGATATAAGAATTTTGAACAAATTGCATGAATTTTAAGCGAAATGTTTCAATGTTTAAGGCAAACAGATGAATTTTCTACAAAGCAGTAGAATGTTTACCACAACAGTTCATTTAAAATGGAACATTTGAATTATCAACCAAAAAGATGAACTTTTAACTAAAAAATAATTATTTTTAACCATATAGTTTAATTTTCAAGCCAAAAAAAATGAATTTTCTACAAAAAAGTAGAATTCTCACCATAAAAGTTCATTTAAAATCAAATGCATGACTTTTCAACCAAAAATTGAAACTTTCGACTAAAAAAGATCAATTTTTAATTTTAATTAAGTTGAAAACAATAAAAATTCAATTAGGCTGTCACAAAATAAAATTGACATGAAAATTTTAAATAAAAATGCTCAATTCAACATAGATTCGAAAAAGTCGCGGTTTTTCAAATAAGCTTGAAACCGACGCTTTCAGGCTCGGGAGTTTCGGGACGTGAGTTTTCCCTTCCTGAGCCTGCCGCTTTACTTATCAGTTTATGCCTTTTGGCAGGTAAGAAATCTTGGTGATCTGGAGTAATTTCTTCTGGCGCGTGAGTAATGTCTGCGTCGATAAACTCCTGGTCATCTGTATGTGCATTTAGAATTAATGCGCCTGCAGGCGACACTGTTGCTCCAATTCCTATTTACATAAAACTTTCGTTTAAACAATCTGACAAAATTCCATGCATTATACATGTTAAACAAAGAAAAATAATTGTGAGAAAAAATATTCCAAAAATTCTGAAATTGAATATAGCAATTCTACGGTCAGGATGCGATAATTAAATTAAAAATAATTTTACGCATGTTACAACGTTTCTCTACGAAACTTTGATTACTAAACACCAAAATCACAGTTGAATTTTGTTCGAAACTGTTGAATTTTCAAAACAATGAGACAACTTTTTTATACAAAATTACATGAATTTTGATTTCAATAGTTGAATTTTCAAACAAAAAAGATTAATTTTTCAATCTCACGAGAACTGGAGTTTTTAGCGTGGTATAAATTTACTTGGGACTGTATAACTTTATATTATAATAATTATAAAAAGGTTATGGAGATGGAAAAAGTCAAATAATACGATAGAATAACATTCTTAAGTCTATTGAAACAAGAAGAAGGTCATATTATGAAATTTTAACCGTGTCGTAGCCTGTCTCCAATTTAACAATGGTATCTTCTTTTTGTTTGAACAAAACTAAGACAAACAAGAATCTTTTACAATCTTAAACTGAAAATGGATCAAGGGGCTTCAAATTAATTAAACACATTCAGGATATTCAGGCGCTACTCTTCAACAGAGTTTTGCTTTTTATTTTCAAGATTTATTTCGGTTTTACATTTTTTAATTTTCTATATAAAATTGCAATTATTTAGCAAAATTTATAAAAATAATTGCCTCGAAGAAGGATGATCTTGAGTATCTAAGGAAGCTCAATTTTATTTTTAAGATTTTTTTTCATAGTTATGAAAAATAACATTTGTACTTTATTTTGCAATATCTGAATAAGCAGTCCCGAAGTGTGGTACATAAATGAATATAATGTACATTTAATATAGTAGAGTTGAACCTTATAATATAGAAAAATTCGGGTGTTTGACAAATTATAGTCGAGTGCGAAGCACGAAAGACGTGATGAGAATGTGTTCGTTATAGCCGATGCGACGTTGCTTTAACAAAAGAGAATTTACAATCAACATATTACAATTCTCCATCGTTTAGGCTTGAATTTGGAAAGGTCTATGCATCAAAGCGAATACTGTATGTTGGATGACGAATTATCATCAGGGAAATTTCGAAGCTGCAACTACGAAAACCAGTTTTCGAGAAAAATGCATTTAAAGTTCGCAATCACCATTAGCTCTCATTTTTTTATTATTTTTTCCTCAATCAAAAAATATAACCAAGAAAAAACGCATCTGCGTTATACTATTTTTATTATTATGTCTATAATATTGTACATAGTTTTATAACATACTGGTTTTATTTTACTGGAAGTATCAATTTTGATGGCCAGATCCAGAAGCTCCCGGACGACCTCCATAATGTGGATGATGAGGCAATTTGCTATAAAATTGTTGATACGAATAGTTAGTATCTGCAGCTGCTGACTCTTGGGAATTAGTGTATGGATGAATGCTGTGGAAATTTGGTTGTCCAGTAATAGGCTTATATACAGGAATCCGAAATACTGACCGAGGACTATAACTATTGTCAAAATTTGGATACATAGGGATATATTTTTCAGGAAACCGTGGGACTGTTAAATGGACTTTTGGACTGATTTTTGTATGGTATCTAGGGCTCCTTTGATTATTCAAAGGATGGTTAGGATGCATAGGCCTGGGAGGTTGTTCTTCTTTGTAACGCTTGTCCTGTTCATTGATAATTTCATTGAAGCTATTTTCTGAAAGTTTAAGACCTAATGGTTTTTTCTCTTCGGAGTTCATACTTGCTGATATTTCTGTCAAAACACCAATGATTGTTATGGATAAGCAATGTTAACTTAATAAAGGCGTTATAAATGAAAAAACTTAAGGGTAATCCACATCACGTCAGAAAAACAACGGTTAGGGGAAATAACTCAAATCTATTTGTTGGAGTAGAGTCCAAAGGGGACTCCAAGGTGGGAGAATAGGGCGTGATTAAATATTTTTCCCGAAAGCGGGGTGGATTAAATTAATGAAATTCACAAGCGACATGAGAAGGACATAAAATGAAGTTAGGTTAGTGTTAGAGGAAACTAGACATACTGGATGGAGAAGAAATCCGATTACTCAAGAGAACTGTACTCAAATTACACTCCTGGTATTCGCAGTAACTTACAGCGATGCGGAATCGTTGAATACCTGGTTAAAAACGCGATCCATTGCGGAAATTGCAAAAAAAGTACCTGCCTCGTTAATTTTATCGTGTCAGATATTTCATAATGTCGGCAATTTTATTTCGAGAATTTTCTATTACCTTGATTTTTCAAATTTGTTAATATCATAAACTGTCGAAAATTCGTTCAAATTTTTTGAATTTCCTATGCCAAATATTTTCTATTTCGTGTCTCTTCACTCTTTTGTCAGTCGTGCCAAATTAATTTTTTTTCCAAACAGTTAAATTACTAAAATAATTGAAAAAGAAAATGTATAAATTTATTAGAAATTAAGTTCTAAAAGAGTTTTTTTAAAATACTCTGATTTACAAACAAATAGAACTTAATAAAATAACTTTCCATCTTTCAATGAAGTTTGAAATTCGCGCGCCAGAGTTTTTTTGTTACCGAGTGCAGTCGAGACATTTGACGCTTTGTTCACAATAATAAATTTTTCGCAGTGGATCACGAAATTAACCAAGTCTTCAACAATTCCGAATTTAGGGTGGTCCTTATTTATAGAGTAGTTTTTTGAAATACGTTTTCTCTCATTGGCGGAATTTGTACATGCGCGCAAAAAAATAAAGTACACCCAATTTTAGCTAAATCGCTTAATATTCTCCCACCAAACGTGAGCCTTGGAATTTCGCATGAGATTTACATTGCTGAAATCACGCAAAAACAAAAAATCTGCATAACTTTTTCAATTCTTATTCGAGTCATATTATCTCCTAGAACAAAAATTTGAATGGAATGCTTAAAATATCTTCACAGTAAAAATCAAAAGAAAAGCTATTTCTTAAGGTTATCAATAAAGGGTGACCAAAAATTATTGGAAAAATGTATTAGTCTATTCTCAAGCGAATGTGAGATCTCAAAATACTAAATTTTCAAAAATCCAAATGGTGGCTAATTCAAAACACATAAAATACCTTTTTGCCACATTTTTCAATGTAACACTTTTAAACTTCGAAAAAATAAACTGTTCAGCTTCAGAAATTACTTGATAATTTTCAAAATCTAAAATTGAAAAAAATACAAAATTTTCGCCAATTAAAAATTTAAACTAGCTCATTTTTACAGATTTTAACGAAATACTCTGAAACATACAGAGAAAAAAATGGTGGCCAATTCAAAATCGCAAAAAGCTTATTCCCATAGTTTTCAACCAAATACTTTTGAACTTCATCAGAAGAAGGAATTTCAATTAAAAAACTATAACATGATTCGAGAATCAAAAATTCGAGATTTTTAAATCATTAAGTACTTTCCGAAGTCAAACAGTTTGTTTTTACGAAGTTGCAAAGTATTTTGTTGAAAACTGTAAAAATATGCACTTGTTAAATTTTTGAATTGGCCTCCATTTTGTATTTTTGCGAAATTTTACATTTGGAATATTATCAAGAAATTTTTGGATCTAGAGTTTTTAAAAATTTTAAAGTTTTACGGTGAAAACTGTGGAATAAAGTATTTTTTAGCATTTTGAGTGTTAAATTAGTCTCCGTTGTGTATTTTTTTAAAATTTTGTATTTTCAGATCTTAGATTTGGTTGCGAATAAATGAATGAATTCTTACATAATTTTTGGTCATCATTTGTGAATATCTTTCAGAAATAGCTTTTTCGATTATGAAGATGTTTTAAGCAACCCATGCAAATTTTTCTCAACAGAGGTAGAATAATTTGGATAATAATAGAAAAAGTTGTGCAGCTTTTTCGTTTCTGCGTCATTGCTCCCATGTAAATCCCATGGGAAGTTGCAAGACCGAGGTTTGGTGAGTGAATATAAACCAATTTGGTTAAAATTTAAGGTATTTCCTTTTTTTTTTGGATATTAACAAATTTTGCTAATGAGAGTAAACGAAATTGAAAAAAATACGGGTCACACTACTCCGCATCGTTGAAAATTACTGCGAATACCGCGAGTGTGAATTGAGTGCCGTACTTCTGATTAATCGGACTATTTCTCCATCCAGTAAGACTTGCTTCTCTCGCACACCCACCTAACTTTACTTTATATCCCCCACATGTCAGCTGTGAATTTGATTAATTCCAATAAAATTACGACCTATTTTAGAATATCATAGAGGTCGACTGATGACTATTCACAGAACGGAGAAGAAGAATTAATTGCAATATTAAGACTCCTTGAAAGTGTTTACAACCTTCTAACATGGTACCTGTCGTAACAAGACTTAAATGCTTAATAGACACTTTATGGAAATTTCGATAACATGAATTTTCGCTATTTTAAATAATGCCCTTGGAAGCCTCTTTCAAAGAGTTTTGGCAGCTCTATGTTGGTTTAATAATTTGAAAAATGAACATTTTATTTTGATGTTAGCTTTATCTCTATCTCTTTTTGACTTACTAAGACCTATGATTTCAACGCTATTATAGAATAATGAAGATGATATTACACCTTTTAACCTTAAAAAACTCTTTTCCGAGTGACATTCATTGTAATTTTTTGTTTGCTTTCATGATACTTAGATTAATTTCCGACAATGTACGTTACGGCGTCATGATTTTGCAGGCATTTTTCTTTACGGAAGAGTTTTCTGATCCCTTGAATTTTTAATTCGATAAAATTATTGTTCTTTCACGTGGTTGAACTTATTGTTACCTTTTTGCTTAGGCTCATCAAATTTTCATTGTAAGTTATATTTAAACATTCAATATCAGTGGACATTAATCATCAACCTTTGTAATCAAGTTTAAGATTAATTAGAGAACATTATAATATTTTTAAATGCAGGATTGGGGAATTTCATTGGAAAACACTGACGGACAATGTCCGAAACGAGATAATCCTTAAAGAATGTGGTACAAGAGAGACACTAGTTGACATATGGGAAAGAAATCAGTTAAGATGGTTCAGACATCTTGAAGGAATGAAAGATGAACGACTCACCAAACAAGTGTATAAAGTTAAAGAAAATGGCAAAATGCCCAGAGGTAGCATGGAAAAATGTATGGACGTGAAGAAAGATAGAGAAGTATGCCAGGACAGAGAAGTGTGGCGATAAATAGTTTGTAAACAGAGGGACAATAGAGTGAATGACGCCTGAAAGAAAGACCTTGGATAGTAATGGGCCCAAGTGGGGAAACACACATAACAAATTTGTGATGCTCATCACTAGGGGTGTTTGCTAGAGAGATTGATCAGCAATCTGAGTAGGAGCAGTTTCGCGGAACGAACGTGTCACTTATATGAATAACACGATAATTCTAGAACAATCTAAAAAATCTATACTCCCTACCCCACATTACTCCCTTCCTCAGAGAGCAAGTCACGCCTGCCCCGGAAGGGAAATGGCCTAATGGTATAATAGTGATAATAATAATGCATAAAGGCGTCAGATTTTCATATATTAACATCATTTGTTTTTTATACCATTAAGCCATTTCCCTTGCGGGGTAGGCGTGACACTACCCGATTGGGGTAGTGTTTCTAGGTGGATTATTCATTACTAGTACTACTAGTGTGTGCTCACCACACCCACGACGGACCAACAGCACGCAGTATTCCCGAACGGTCACCCATTCAAGTACTAACCGCGTCTAACACTGCTTAACTTCAGTGATCTTACGAGAACTGGTGTTTTCAGTGTGTTAAATATATATTAAATAAAAGCGGACTCAGCGGACATCCTGGTCTTACTCCTCTCACCAACTCAGAAACTATCTCCTACTTGCTCTCCTACCATTACCTTGCTTTTTGTCGCTATTGAATGTGCAGGATTAAGATGTTTTCCATAATGTTGTTCATACAAAATGTAAGCTTGAGAATCTGATGAAGTTGGAGGATCAGAACGTTGGCCATAATGTTTTTGATACAAATTGTAAGCTTCGTGCCCTACTGAAACTGGGGGATCAGTTCCAGGGTCCAATGGAGGTCCATGAGTATAGTGGATATTTGGATCGTTTCGTTGAACACTGTAAAAATAAATTATTATTTCAGGGCTAGTTTCAGGCATTACGATAGGACTCAGAAAAAACAGTCTCGATTGGTATTAAAATGAGACGAAAGAAATGATACCGTAAAAAAAAGATTTCTAGTTTTTACAGTGAAAACTAATGCTATCTTGTTGATTCAAACGTGGTTTACCATATTTGGTCTATTGGGATTTTCGGAACGTCCACTACGCTCATTAGAAAATCTGTTTTCTCTCCAGAGTTCATAACTACTGATATTTCTCGTGATCAGTCGTTTATAGAAATTCCCGGAAATTAAATTTCACACCAAATATTGGTACCCTGAACGGTGTCAAGAAAACACTATATTTCATGATAATCATCTGATGGTGCACAAAACGCTTGATATTTGATCCAAATGATCGATATAATGAAAGAAAAGTATGAAGATGACGACAAGAGCACAGAAAAGGGACCTCATTTTCGTTTTATGGATATATATATACATATATATATATATATATATATATATATATATATATATATATTCTATTTAGGATTTGATTTCAGTACCATAAAATTACTCACGTATGAGGAAAACATTACGAAATTGGATAATAAATTATTTTCACTTATCCATCCATCATTAGAGACAAGTACTTTGCTTGATAGACG
Source organism: Andricus quercusramuli (assembly GCA_932178445.1). Classification (NCBI taxonomy): domain Eukaryota; kingdom Metazoa; phylum Arthropoda; class Insecta; order Hymenoptera; family Cynipidae; genus Andricus; species Andricus quercusramuli. The sequence goes on from CAKNXH010001964.1 coordinate 321,036, forward strand.
CAAATAATTACCAGCATGTTTTTTTTAAACATGGGCTATCAAACAGACCCTGTAGCTTGGAAAAAGAATCGCTGGGACAATTTTGAAGTTGTTGCTATGAAAAACTGCTTTTTCAACAAAATGCGTTCAAAGTTGACGACTGTCATCGCACGTGTTATTATTTCAATGATATATATATATATATATATATATATATCTTATTTAATGTAACACAATTTATTGTATAAAATACGTGTAACAATCCCTAAACCTGAATTACATTTTTACCGAATTTAAAGAAATAAAAATTGGAAATATTTCTGTCAGTCACAAGGAAAAAAGATAAGACGAATTTTGTAGATTTCCCTACTTTATACATTTTTGTAAGGTTTTCATATTTATTAAAATATATAATAAAACCAGTTTTTCAACATACTTCGAATTTTGATAAATATTTAATAAAGGTAAAGTAGGACATGATTGCAATTAAGTTAGACAAATTATTGTTAATTAAAGAAGATATTTTATTATATATCAAATACAAATTTGTTAACAAATAATTTCAGACTCAGACAGTAAACAAAGATAAATCTGAATAATTTACAGTTATAATATTAGCCCAATATGAAAAATGTGTCATCACACAAAAAACATCAAATTTGTAAGCTACGTCCCTAACAAGATTGACATTTTTTGGACCCTAAAGCCATTACAGCTCCATCACCAACCGTATTTTACAACTTTGTGCTCGAAGGGCAATATAATACCCTACTGATTATTACATTCAATTGGATTAAATTAGAATGAAAAAATTAAAATATTTCAATTAACTTCTTATCAAGATACCAATATACTTTATTGCACGATAATGAAAAAAAAAACTTAATAGGTGGGAAGGCGCGAGCGAGTAGCGCGCAGCCACAGAAGGTTAGTAGTAATGAAATGAAAATATTCTGAAAAATCTTCAGATTTCAAAAACATTCTAGTTGATTAAAATACTGTTTAATAAGAAAATAGTTCTAGGGCCAGGATTCAACATTTTCTAACGTTTAATACATTACCGCAAGGTTTTGTTTTTTCAAATTGCCTTATATTTTCAGATTTTTATTCTCATATGAGAAATGTCAAACCGAAAACAAGTCAAGAATATTGAAAAAATATTGCACATTTGAAACATGGCTTTTTTCTTCATTATTATCGCCTATCTCGCTTGGATTTTATAATAATATTGTATATATATTCGAAGTAGCAAAAACTTATTTGATCTTAAATTACATAAAAGTATCGGTCAGGTGTTTATGACTAGTCACCACCTTTATAATCTTTAAATATTTCAAACAGTTTCAAGGAGAAAAAATACAAAGTTATTAAGTGTGAAATCCTAATGTACTTTTTCATTCCGTTCTCTAAATATATGCACATACATTTTACAGATAGTATTAACTATGTTATGTCACCCGATAACTGAAGAAACTAAGAATGTGTTCCGTATACGTATATTATTATTATAGAACCTAAAATTTCAAAATGCTTAACTTGGTGGCGCTAATAAGTTGCATATATAGTAAATATATATTGAGATTTGGGCTATAAGACTTACCGCGGGATGATACTTTTATGAAATTTCAGAAAATATCAGTTTTCGGTACTTCGAATTACGATTTAGAGTGTACACCAACGTAAAAATGTGGATAGAGAGGCATTACTGAAAAGTTCAATATTATTTTGGCAGAGTTCAAAACTATTTTGCGTGTTTATTGAAAGATACATTTCTGATGTTTGCTATTAATCGTTGAATGAATACCTGAAAATGAGTCATACGAGCGGTTTCTTGAGAAGAAAGGTTTAGTGGCGTTAATGGATTATTTAAATTCCTGTCAATGAGAAACTAAAAAAATCACCAAACTACCTTCAGATTAAACGCTGATTCCAAGGGTTATGTTTTTTTAATACATATACCACAAGGATTATAGAAGCTTCCATTCCTTAAATATATAGTTATTATTATTACAAAATGTGGATGTATAAAAGCGCAAATCTTTTATATATCAACAGTATTTAACAAGAAAATAGTAAACATTAGAAAAAGCATAAGAATTTAAAATTTTGTTATGAAAATATTATATTTTAGATACTGGTTAAATAGAAGAATTACATGGGTGGTTGTCAAATTGCGGGCAAATTTCAGCACCTACAGTGGCAATCATATTATTATTAGGAATTAAATATTTCATAACGGAAATTGATCTTATCACATGTACAAATTTTTAATCCAAAAGGGGCAGTTATGAAAATAAGAAATAATAATTAATCCATGCGCACGCGCATATAATCAGTCGTAGGCTGTTCTATTTACCGTACGGTAATGATGCGAGAAAAATGTTGACGTTTAGCCTTTTCTAATGTTTATACAAAAATAACAAATTTTAATTATAAAAAGTCACCTTATGGAAGAAAACACCGCCAAGCAAGTAACGTAGTAGTTTTTATAATTTTTTTTCACCCCGAAAATGGTTTCTAACGCACGTACGGGAATGACGTTTTTGTTGTCAAGATGCACTTTCCAGTTTTAATATCGAATTCACAAAAAAGAGAGTTAATATTTTAAGCTAAATTTGATAAATTCTTGTATTAAACGATACGCCTAATATTCCTGTATTTATTACTCAACTGTAACTACAATATTTTACTAGAAAAAAAGACGTACGGTAATGACGCCTGAAATGGCAAATATTGAGGTGCAGACTTCAAGGCTTTCAAAATGTTATATATTTGACTTCAAAAAATGTGCATACATTAAATTTATATTCATGTGAAGTTTACAAACTTCATACGTTAAGCGTTTTCAGGTTACTGTCTAGAAAAAGGAGAAAATCAATTTATCCTTGTGCAAAGTGAGATTGGGACGCCGTACGGTAATGACGTTTCGGGTGTTATTATATTAAATTAAAGTGAATAGGAACAGCAATGAGAAAAAAGAACTGGACATTTTGTAGATGATGATAATAAGTGTTTATTAAAATAAATAAAAAATCAGCACGAGTTCCTAAGTTAATGTTATATTACTGGGACTTCAAGTTTGCCTTCAATTTGACAATCACCCACATATTTGCTGACCGAATCAGTGAATGAACAACATATTTCACATTCTGTGAAGGAATATTGTCCTTTCCTTGGAGAAAAAACCAGGATAATTTCCCAGGAAAGTGACACGATACATTTTTTGATAGATTTGACAAAACATTAAAGTTTTTATTGATCCAACAAATTTCTAAATGTCCAAAAAGGCAAAATGAGACTTCTATTCAGTCTCAATTAATGGAGGGTTGAAGTTGCCTTTTATTATCCCAAAAAAATACCTAATATAATTCATAGCATTGTGTACATTATTTTAGCTATAGCTTTAATTCAAGTCAAGTAAAAATTAAAGCCTTGGCAGGGATAAGGTTGGATTGACAAAAATAGACTCATTTCCAAGGATTTCGTTTTTTTTTTTTGTATGAGTATTAGATTTTCCCGTCGATCTACGAATCCGGTAGACTTCGGCTTCTGCTACCAGAAATCCTGTAACCCCTAAAAGGGTCGAATTTCATTGTTCACCTTCACAGTTCACACAATATTTTGTATGGGCTCTGTAATTACGGTTGAGGACGTTAACATTGGCTACGTCTCACGACCGTGAGATAGGCGGGGGAGGGGGGGCACAGGACACGACAAAACACGACAAAATCATCTTTAGGACACGAAGCGACCCAAGGATCACAGCTTTGTGCATCCAGCTCGCAAGTGCCTTAGCATGTTTTTGGCACGCGGGTATGGGTTTAAGGTTTCAAAGCAGTGATAGTTTCGCACCTTCGAGAGCACCGATCATACGAACAATTACTTCAACGAAATATTTTGACTGCGAACACAGCGTGATAAGCGACAAATTTTGCCTTCTTAGTTATGAGTACATTAATATACATATATTTCAGGATGTCGTGTCAATATATAAAAAAAATCATGATCATTTCCTGGTTTTCTTCTAGTTCAAAAAACGTTTTCTAGTTGTTGGAATTACAAGACGTAAGCTTCCGATTAGAAATAATATATGCATTTGAACTTTGATTCGAAATCAGAACAGTTTTGTATCAATAAAGTATGATAGAATAGAATAAGTCTAATAATTATAATAATTCTAATAATAAGTCTAATTCTTCCAGACTCATGAAATAACTTGTAAATTTGGAATGTGTCGTAGGCTCCTTATAAGATTCACAATATTTCCTACTATCGAATTAATAAATATTTTCAATAATCAAGTAAGTAATTTTGCTGAATGGAAAACACAAACTGGCCCAAAAGTTCAATTCAAAAATTTTTTAAATTCCCAGAACATTTCCATAATTTACAGCAAGTTACTATAAATTACAGTCAAAGCTACCGGTAATTACGAGATATTTAGAGACATACTTTCAATAAGCTTTTGAGCCAGTGTTCGGGTTTTCGGGCCGGGACTTTTCAGTCGTGAACCCCCTTAAAATTGATTATGAAAATTCATATTTATTAAATTTTTTAAAGAAAAATATACTTGCACATAATTGTATAATACAAATTCCCCAATCCGAATATCTTCAAATGCTCAGGCTTCAATGTGCATGTAAACAGTCATGACCTGGTCGCTACATCCTGGCTTTAGTTTCAATTAATTAAATCAAAATCACTGATATACGCTGTTGAATGAAGAAGAATTGAACATTAGATGAATATCATGTAGAAGGTGCACTCCTTTCCATCAGTCTCCACAGGCTCACTGCTGCGAATCGGAATTTTCTGTTTTCGAAGCACGCTATCTCCTTGAAAATCATAGATGTTTTGTAAAATGGATGTTCTTTCCTATGTGAAATTTCATGCATAATCAATAATTGCTATTCAAGTTTTGAAAAAGTTTCACTGTTTTTCGTAAACTTTAATTTTTGAAAGGAAGATTTTGAAAGATTAATTTATTTACTTTTTTATTCCATTTCTCCATGTATCAAAAGAAATGAATAAAATATAATAGAAATTAGTGATGAGAAGTTTGAAAAAAAACAAGATTTCTTGGTAATAAAGTTAATAATTTAACATCTTATGAGTTTTTCTCAGAAGAAAAGTCGCAACTGGCCGTTGGTACTTTGCTATCCGACACGGTAGGGGACAGGCATATTTTACATAATGGGGACAAGACCCTCCATGGATTTTCCTTCGAATGATGACATTTTGAAATTGTTGTGAACGTGAAAGTTGGTTTAATAGAGGATCAAGTAGATGGAAGTTCAGTCCAATACTTCAAGACTATGTAAATGAGCCAAAATTCGGTCTCGAATTGATGAATTTTCTCTAGAAGTGCAACTATGTTCAAGGGTGCAAATATGAGACTGAAAGTTTCCATTTTGAGACCATTGAAATTTGAGCTGCAATAAAATCAAAACCAGCTTTTTTTCTGTAAAATTACTTGAAAGAAAAACAATATGTAATCGGATAGTAGAATATTACCACTTCTTAGTCGTAGAAGTAGTTAGATTGCTCAACAGTCGTAAATAATTATCAGCATGATTGTTGTAACATGGGCTGCTCTCACATAATGTTTGCAACTCTTTATGTAATGTTAATTCTCAAACAAATTGGAATTTTATGATTTCAATTTAAAAAGTGAGATAAATTTAAAACATTTCAATTCATGAAAAGAATCAAGAATATTGTTTAAGTTTAACGCTATTAAAAATGTAATGAGTCGAAATTACGACGAATTTTGAATTCTGGTGCGTTTAAGAGATTCTAAATTTCCTACATGTTTCAAAAGGGAATTAAAGAAATACAGATGTTAAAATTGTTCATTGATCAAATCTGTTAAACGCCATTTTTTAAATATAACTTGCCGCAGAATGAATTGTCCAGTGTTACATACTGCGCAACCTACGACGCCCCTTTATATCAATGCTGCTTCTGATATTTTTATCTTATTCAAGTCACATTTTTTTAGTATTATTTCCAAAAGTTGCTAAATTGAGGAATATTAAAAATTATGTACTTCCTAATGTCAAGACTTCTGGCATCATGAAAAATAATAAATTACTAAAAGACGCAACTTTCGAAAATATGAAAAATAAGGCTTTTCGAAAAATTGCTACTTTTGGATACAAGCAGAATGTTTTTTACCAAAAAGGTCACCTCCGCTCTTTTGTTATATCAGGCTACTTCCAAAAACTTTACGATTGCCTCTTCCATATTTAGACTGTATCCTAAAAATCTACATTCACCGTCTTATTTTTTAGACTGTTTCCAAAAAGTATACTATCAGAAGTAAAAAAATTTGGAAGTCATCATTTTATCTCTATCCGTTAAAAAAAATCAATTAATACTGAAAAACAAATATCAATTTCCTGAGACAGTAACAAACGGGATAAGAAAATCGTTCTGGATCACCTAAATACGTAGTTGCGTAAAAAGATATGCTTTGATTGCGGGCTTTACAAGAAACGAAATTCCAAACCTGCACAACGTGGGAGGAAATTCATAATTAATGTGAGGGAACATTGTATTTATATAATATTGATCTAATTGTTTAAATGTTTCTAATGTGTTTAAGTGTATCTTGTAAGCCGGTATCGGTAATTAAGCTGGAGAGAAGTGTTTTTTTAGCAATTTGATTATTTACTTCATGTTTTACTAACATTCATCAACTTTTTAAATAATTTTGTATTGTTTAAACAATTTTGGTTTCTAATAAATATGTTATTGTCGATTCGAAATCCGGAATCCCGATTTTTTGAATCACCCTAAAAATTCATGTACTTGGCGATAACCAGATTTCTGGCACGAAGAGGTATAGGGTTAAAAAGATATGGCCGAAAATGTTACGAATTCGAAATCAGCCAATCAAAAACTTATCAAAGCTATGTATATCGACCACCAATGAAATGAAACGAGAAATGAGCAGGATTGAAATGGAACGATTTTGGAAATAACTGATTCAAACTTTCAATCGAACTGTGACGCGATTTTAAAAGAGAGACATCCGACAAATGAAGTTCTGCAAACTTCATTTGCAGAAACTTAGTGCTTCGTGAATATTCGTTCACTAACGTATTTGTCAATGGATGTAAACTATTGATTTTAGATTCTTGACAGTCTTTGTATTCAGATAATTTCAAAAAATTCCAATTTTGACTGAAATTCTCATTAAAATTTAAAATCATTACTCAAAAAAGTGTGTGCTAATTTTCGACAACAGATTTTACATAACATTTTAATAACATTTTAGATAAGCCTTTATTTCTTATATAACTATGTAACTTGAACAGTCACATGTGTATATATTAGTGGGCGGATTTCTGATTAATCATCAGTTGTCCTATATGCAATTTTAAAGTATTCAGTTTTATCTAAACCGAAAGAATGAGGTGGCATTTCAGTACCTTTGTGGTAACTTCCATGCTTTACTCCAATTATATTGGAAAGTATAATAATAATAATTATTATTCTTCAAATACTTTGCAAATATAGATCCTTTGTCAGCGTCTAGATCACTGGGATCAAATATCGATAGTTTTGTTTACCAGCAGATTTTCCTCCCTCGTAAAAGAATTTCTATTAATGCTCGATCACGAGTGACTAGCTCAAGCTATTTTTATCATCACGCTTTCATTATTTTTAAATACATTTGAAACATTGCAAATTTATAAATGATCATCATTTTTTGACAAAAATATCATCAGGTATGAACTACAAAGAGAAAAACGCAAAGAACCTTCAACATTTTCGGTAAGAGCATTAATGTTGTTGATGAGTCTACGAAATCATCAGGTAGTGACCCCAAAAAGGCAAAGATTGACGACCATGTGAATAGAAGTACTAAATGTATCGGAGGAGATCCTCTCACTATTTTTAAACACACTCGAAACTACACTCATTGTGCATATATTGCTCATCCTTGGAATTTCTAGGATAATAATCCTCATACTTCTTCCCATGATTCAGAATTACATAAAGCTCAACACTTATTACAAAAATATTATGGCAACAATCGTCATCGTCCAAATTCAGCAGAGTATGATGCATACCATTTGTATAAAAAACATTATAATCAAAATCCTCAGCCTGCAGCTTCTGAATCTGGAAATGGCTAACCTGAAATGCATGTTTGAAAACCCCGTTTTTCGTAGTTTCAATTTTAAAACTGCGCAAGTGAATTGTTTTTGAACCAGAGCGTTCGTTTGTTCATTATGACAACATGGGCCT